>ML787720.1:433157-506787 GCA_009831015.1 Picea engelmannii
AGTACATCATCCTTCTTCTCTTGTCCATTCAATACTTTAGAACTAGGGAAAGAGTAGTATTCTGTCACGGTTTGTTCCAGATCCAGGTGGATCTGAGGAGATTGGTCTGTGTCCGCACTCACGAATTTATCCTAGAACAAGGATATGGGCTACTCATATCCTTTCTCATTTCTTTGTAGAAGAACAACAACTATGGTTCCTTTTGAGGCAAATGAAAAAATCATGAATCCCTTGGAGTAATCCAGACTGATGAGAACAGGGGCTTGAACAAGAGCCTACTTAATATTCTATAAATATTATTTATCTTTTGGTATCCATTTGATTTATGCATCCTTTTTCAACATATCAGTAATGTATTTGATAATTTCTACAAAATTGGGTATGAATCTCCTTAAAACAATTATTTTACCTATGAAGGATTGGATATAATTCTTGTTCCTTGGAATGTCTATCTGTTGGATAGATTTTTCTCTTTCATGATCTATTTTAATACATTTAGGTGAAACAATATGTCCCAAAATATTTCCTTCTTCCATGGAAAAATGGGATTTTTTAGGGTTCAGTGATATACCGTACCTCCTGCATTTCTCAAAAGTCTCTTCAAATGATGTAAATGTTATTCATCAAATGTTGAAAATACAGTGATGTTATCAAGATAAATAACTACAAACCTATCTTTCTCACCAATAAAATCAATGTCCACAGCCCTCTAAAAGGTGGCTCCTGCATTCATCAATCCATAGGGAATATTTTCATACATGAAAGTGCCCTAGGGAGTGGTAAAATGTTTTTTCTTCTTGTCCTCCTCCATTACTGATATTTGATTGTACCCTGAATAGCCATCAGGCATAGAAATATTGTTTTCCCCTACTACTCTTTGTAAAATATGATCCATTTTTGGTAATGGATAATTGTCCTTTAAAGAGCACCTATTCAAATTCCCGAAGTCCACACATAGCCTTATTTATCCACTCTTCTTCCTGACAGGTACAAGATTATCTACCCACTCTGAGTATCTCAGTTGCACAATAATTTTGGCATCCAATAACCTTTTCATCTCTTTTTCTATTATGGGTAACAACAAAGGATTAAATTTCCTAGACTTATGTTTAAAAGGTTTTGATCCAGGCTTCACATGAATCTTGTGATGCATGATCTTTGTATCAAAAACCTTTAGGTATTCATAAGACCAGGCAAATACATCTGAATACTACTTCATCAAATTGACATATATGTCTCTCTATTTTTCTGACAATTTTCTGGATAATTTAACCATCCTAGGATTTAAATAAGAACTAATATCACATTCCACTACATCAGTCTCTTATGTCTGAATAAAATCCTTTCTGGAAACATCGTTGTGATCAAACAATATCTCAAGTGGCACCAAACCTTTAGACATATGATTTCTTTTCAATTCAATGATTTTTTTCCCAGAAACGTTGTCTTGAAGAACATTTGCAGCATGAACCTCTACATCATCATCTTCATTGTCCTGATCTATTGAAATATTGGAAAAATCTTCAATAGTCTTTAAAAATATTTGAATCTCCTGATCATCTTTGAAAACTTGCAAGTTTTTAATGTTATCTGGTATTGAGGGTCTGTGTCTAACCTCAATCTCAAATTTTAAATTCAAAAACATTGGGGTCTTAAAGTTACTGGCTGCAAGTGCCAAAGAGTCAACCTGATGATTCAAATTCATGTGCACAAAAGTAATGTTGAATGCCAAGAAGAAATTATCCACATTATTACACGTCAAATTTACTCAACTGGATAAGTGTCGCAAGTTGTTCATAAGTATCACAAATGTTGTTCAAGCATACTGCCTTAACGAAGACACTAAGGAGGTACTTAAAACATCTCATACACTGGGTTTGGAGAAGGAGAATTGGTTAACTGAAGTCAAGGAACTATTAACACCTAAAGAGATCTTTTGATCAAAGGTTTTAGGGGTGAGCACTCCCTTATATTAGACTAGGAAGCATTGGTGCTCCTCTATAAGGCTTCAGGGAGCACTATAACGCTCCCCTACCCCCTCTAAAGGAGTGCTACCCACCTTTAGGGAATTGGCTCTCCCCTCAAGCTTCTTAGGGAGCTCTACAGTGCTCTGATACCCCTTTTGAAGGAGCACTGCCTAATCTGAGGCAGTAGTTGGCCCGTTGAGGAGAATAAGGGGAGGATCTTTCAAGATTAGGAGGCAGTTGCATTCAAATTCTTGGTTTCATCAGGAGATCCCTGATCTGAGGAGAAAGTTCCCCAACTTGTTCTAAAGATAACTCAAGAGGTTAAGCTCCTCTTAACCTATATAAGCAGGCTCTATGATGGTGGAAAGGGGAGAATAATTGCTAGCATGAAACCTATGATCTCATAGGAAACACATAGTCAGCCAAAGGAGAGTGATCATTGAAGCTACTGTTATCCAGGTTGTGGATCTTTCAGGCAAGGGTTAGACAAAGGGGACTTGACGAAGCTGTCACATTCGCATCTACAATTGTAAGTACTGCTGTCGTTATTCTCATTAATATGACATGCTTGGCCTGTTTCTTTCTAGTTTGTGTCTAATGTTACATGAACTTATCATTGATAGATAGATCTGTTTTCAAGCTAATATCAATAGAGTAGGAAGTGGTCGTATCTTGTTTGTCTACAGGACTCAGCGAGGAACAAAGGATTGGAGCTCAACTCGGAGCGTGCAGGGACAAACATCGATAAAGAGGTACTTTTGTTCTCCTTCCTTCTCATGTGTTAGTTTGTATAGATTTGAAAGGAAGTCAGTGTCCACGTTAAGAATTTTCTGTCTTAGAGTTAGGGTCAAGCTCTTTGAGGCAATCTACCTGTCCGCAGGGAGATTTTCCTACAACAAAAACTGGCGACCATACTAGGGAGATAGTCTCAAATTGAAACTTCTTGTTTTGATTTCTCCTCATTGACCTAGTACTACCCCTTGATTGTTTCAAACCTGGTTCACTCCTCTTTTGATTGGTTTCATGAGATGATTGGCTCCCTACCCCATCATACTCAGCTTAACTGTCGAAATTGAATTGCAATTTTTTGACATTTATGGGAGTTTTTGAACCTGGCGCCCCTGTCCCTGTGTTAATAGAGTGCCAACACTCCCTAATATCTTTGCACAGAGCGCTATAACGCTCCTTGCCTTTGGCAACAGAGCGCCAGCCCTGCTTTGGCAAATAAACCTTCTAGAATTTCTTTTTCTGGGTTTTGCCTCTGTGTCTCTCCTACTGGGTAACCTTGTGAGTCAATGCTTCTTCTCTTCCAGCCTTGACATCTGTATTTTTGAAGAATGAACATCTTACTATTTGGATTTTGTAGCCTTCTTCACTATTGTTATTGAGTTTTTTTGTTGATTGGAGTCCGAAACCCATGTATTGTCTTTCTCTCTGTTTAACTGAGTAAAAACCATGGTGAAGGTCATCAAAGGCCTACAGATCTCTTCATATTGATTTTAGTCAAGAGCATTGTTCTTCAACTTTTTATTTTTGGGTTTGAAGTTTGTTTTTTCTTTGATTGATTCTTTTCTTTTGCTTTTCGTTTTGATTGCAATGAAAGGGTGTATTGTTTGTATGACTTTTGCTTGTGCTAGTTTGATTTTCATTCATACAAGACGATAATTAGAAAGATAAGCATTGTGTTGAATTGATCATTATTCATATGAAAACAATAAAAAGCATCTTCATGATTGATTGTGCATGTTAGAAGGCATCTCAAAAGTTTTAGCATCACATCAGGATTTGATTGAAGACAACCTGTTTGAGGACAATCCTTATTAGTGCTTATTAGTGAAAAGAACTCTCTCTCTCTCCCTTAGATAGATGTTCATCAAAAATAAATGAATGCTTATCATTTTTGATGCATTTTTGGGACTGAGTCATAATTCCATTCGTTTCGCTTCCATGCACCCCTTTCTGAGTAAAGAACAGCTATAAAAATCAACGCTAATTAAAAATTATTTAGAAAATTTTCTTTTCTAGGATCCTCCACCAATAATAGATTAGGCTTAGTACTTTGGATTAGGCTGTGAGCATAACTCTCCAAAGTTTCCAAAACAAATAGTAGCATTTTGAGTTAGGGAGAGTCAAATCCAATCATCGTATAAGTCTGCCTGGGATCCCCCTCTCACACAGGGGTTACGCACGAGGTCGCATTTGGGTGAGCTACGGGGACTAATCCTCTGTTGTTTAATTGATTGTGGTGGTCAGATTGTATTATGGGGATCGCTTCAAGGTAAATCCACAATTACTGCGTGGAAGCCTTTTAGTTGTTTTCAGGCTCGATACCCTGCCCGTATGTTCGGATCGGATTGTCGACTGTTCCCACTCAGGGGATGACTGCGAATTGGTAACCTTAGTGTCCATAATATTTAGGGTCTTACACGAGGTGATGGTGATGGGAATTCTCACTGTACCTAGAGCAGACATTGGTCAAACTCACTCGGGCTCCTTGGAGAGTAAATCCACAATTACTGCGTGGAAGCTTGCACCAAGGCATAAGTCCGTTAAGCAGGTCGCCATTGTAATTGTTCCACCCTATCCCCGCCCCTTCTGGACTTGATCATGCGACGTTGGATTTCATTACCTACTCTTCCCCTCCAGACGACCCATTCTACAATGGTCCCTCACATTCCGACTATTCCTGCTGGTAATGCGGTGGTCAACCAAGCTGCGATTAGCACACCTATAACACCAATACCTACACTTCCTTTTGGGTTCAGGGCACTGAATGCTTCCACTACCACTACTACCCAAACCACTACTACCCAAGTTATGCCGAGAAGTTCCATACCTCTCCAACAACCCGGAGGGACCGGTCTTGGTGGTCCTAATCTGCTCGGTGGTACCAGTCAATCATTTATGTCTGGCTCTCAAATTCTGAGAACTCTACCTCAAGTCGGGGGGCACCCTCCCACCAGAGGAAAAATTCCATTAGGGTAGCACCCTCATGCCGGGGGGCATCCTCAATCCAGAATCTACCAACAACCACATGGACAAAATGTGTCTGCCGCACCTAATCCATGGAACGTCCTTTTTCAAGGAAACCCATAGTTCTCGACAGGACACAATCCTAGGACTCCGCAACAACCTCCTTATGGACAAGTGCCAAACCCAACCTACAATCCTCAAAACCCATCTGGTTATCCTCCGCTCACACATGCTTCTAAAAACACCTCAAATCCTATGTACCTTGGTCAAAACCAACCTCACACAAAAGGGCCCACTAGTTACAATTATCCACATAACCCAGTGATTGGCCCCATTGGTGTCCCCATGCCACACCAGCATTACCCACAGATTAACCGACAACTACCTTTTCTAGCTACCCTAGACCTTCCAGACTTGTCTCGGTTAATGAATGATCCTATTTATCATTCTCCGGTTTGGCTAGCTATCCCAGCTAAACTCCCTTCCGACATCCCAAAATTTGACGAAAAGTCTGGAGAAGACCCAAACAACCACGTGATGACTTTCCATTTGTGGTGCTCATCCAACTCCCTCATGGATGATTCTATTTGTTTGCATCTTTTCCAACGAACATTTACAGGTTCCGCAGAAAAATGGTATATTGAATTACCACGCGCATCTTTTCACGATTTCAACTCCCTCACCATGTCCTTCCTCACACAATTCCAACTGCCCATTCGATATGAGACATGTACCGAACTATTAACCTCCCTTCGTCATACAACGTCTGTACATATCTCCAATCATATTCATGAATGGAGATGACGACGAAGGCTAATCAAAGCGGTCATTCCCAACCAATTGTTAGTGGAATGGTTCACTAAATCATTGTTACCCCAGATCATTCGTGATGTTGCCATGGGTGGTGTGGTCACCGAGGAAGAAGCCATTGCCCGAGCTCAGTATTTAGACTTAGTCTATTCAAAATCCAGTACTCTGTATGAGTTGATACCGAATGCTACCCGTGCCATTAATGATCCATCCAAACCATCGTCTGCTTCCCACGCGGATGGAGTTATTGGCTCCGTCAAAAACCAATCTGCTACCCAGTTGGCTGGAACAATTCAGTGACCCGCTTCGACGACTGCTCCCAGCTCAACTGCACCCTCTTCCACCCCCCCTCAAAATCAGGTCTCTGAGGTGAATGCGGTCCAATCAACCCCTTCACAACAACTTGGGGGCAAGAACAAAGCAAGAAACAAACCAAAGAAAAACAATAACAACAAACAACAAAAAACTCAACCACAAACCCCTGCTGTCGGAAAACAACCACAACAAAAACCGAAATTCCCATGTCTCATCTGTGGTGATGATCACTACACCTAAGACTGTCCACATCACGATGAGGTCACCAAACTTTTCAAGGGAAATTCACAACCCACTGTACTCACTCAACCTTTTCCACAGCAACAATCTTTGGTTTCCCAAACCCCCACGCCGGGGGGCAGTTCCAACCAACCCCATGATGAGGCCTCGCAAGTGCCCAAATTTACATGTTTAACGGGGTTAATCTAACCACTCGCTCTGTGACATATGACACGCCAGTTAAACTTGATAAGCCGAATATTGTTAACGGTTCTCCACCAGACCCGTTACCATCCTCTGTTAACCCTCCATCTGTTAGCCCTCCATCCAGGCCACTTCAAATTGAAAAACCTTCTTTTGACTCTATATTACGCCCTCCTAAGAGTACCATCTAGAAATCTACTTTTAATCCTAATTCACGGGCTACCCAAAATTACAATATTGTAGAAGATTTGGCCCAAGCACCGTGCTCTATGTCCTCCTTGGAAGTTCTACAACACTGTCCCAGCCAACGTAGAACACTCTTATCTACTATCGACACTTTTGACCCTGAGTCATCAAACAACCTCACGTTTAATCTGGATGATCATCAACCGTGACTCTCCCACCAACTAGCCTTCCAAATCGATGTTGTTGTGCACAATCAACAAATCCACCAAACTATTCTGGATGAGAGAGACTCTACTTGTGTCATGTTCTTAGCTTGTTGGAAAGGATTAAAATCGTCTGCCATTAACAAATCCACTACAATGTTACGCGCTTTCGATGGACGAGGTTTTCATCCTCACGGATTATTACAATCCTTAGCCGTTCAGTTGGGCGGAAAAACTGTTACCGTTGACGTCGAGGTGATCGATGCTCCCCTCGACTACAACTTATTACTCGGAAGAAGTTGGTTCTACACTATGACTTCCATCGCCTCGTCGGTGTTTCAGTGTGTACAATTCCCCCATCAAGGCAAAATTGTCACCATCGATTAGCTTGATTTTTGTACACCTGACACTCGCATCCCTGCCACCAACAACATTCCTTTTTTGGGAGACCATCCAGTTACGTATGAAAGTGTTGGTGTTGGCTTATTGAAAGATTCTATCCTTATGGGTACTTTCCCTACACCACTTCCACCTACCACACATCATATTGCCACCGTCAATTTGATCTCGACTATGCCTTATCAATCCTTGGAATCATCTGACCCTTGGATTGTACCTAGTCCTTTGGAATTCGATGTGCTCAGTGACACTATACCACTTAGCCCAGCCGAGGCCACATATGTAGCTATTCAATATTCCTCTCCCTCTCCCAACAAGTCACATTCGTTGGCACCCAATGCTTACTCGATTCCCTCATGGTTGGATTCCCTATCATCTGCCATCAATTACATTTCCCACATTTTTCCTTCTGACGAATCGATTATGGAAATGCTTAGCATTGACGACCTGCCTTGGGATGAAAACCATCATCGATCCTATTTTCTTCTGCCATTGGAAGAAATTAAACAAGACATATGCTCTGTCTTCCCTCCCGATGTTGCCGATGCTCTGCAATCTCCCATCCTCACACAAGATGCTTTTTCTGAGGGAAACATGGGTAACATCTCTACTACGATTGTTATTGACATCTCGATCAAAGAAGGTGTCGTGGAAAACATTCACCTTGGCGCTAATTTCACACCCGACGAAGTGGTGTCTTACACTGCTTTGTTCAAGGAATTCCGTTATGTCTTCACATGGAGCTACGAGGAAATGCCAGGGATTGACCCTTCAATCGTCATACATGAAATCAAAACTTACCCTGACACGAAACCCGTTCGACAAAAACTTCACCCGGTTCATCCTAAGAAGATCGCAGCTATAAAGGCAGAAGTTGAAAAACTTCTCAAATCTGTCTTTATCTACCCTGTCCCTTTAATCGAATGGGTCTCCAACCTTGTTCCAGTTGCCAAAAAACAAGGGACCATCCATGTTTGTGTTGACTATCATGACCTCAACAAAGCTTGTCCTAAGGACAACTACCCCACACCCTTCATCGACCAAATCATCGATAATTGTGCAGGGAGTGTAATCTTCTCTTTCATGGATGGATTTTTTGGGTATAACTATATTGAAATCTTACCCGCTGATCAACATAAGACAACCTTTATCTACCCATGGGGAACTTTCGCCTATCGAAAAATACCTTTTGGCCTTAAAATTGCTGGTGCTACTTTCCAACGGGCCATGTCATACGCTTTCCACGACATCAAGCATATCGCGGAGCCTTTCCTCAACGATTTACCCATCCATTCATCCAATCGATCCGATCACATTGATCACTTACGGGCGATTTTTCTTCAATGCAGGTTCTATCGTATTCGCTTGAACCCACACAAGTGCATTTTCGCTGTCGAATCCAGCCGACTCCTCGGTTTCATTGTCTCCAAAGATGGGATCAGGGTGGATCCCTTAAATATTAAGGCCATCCTAGCCTTACCCCCACCTACCAACTTAACCCAACTCCAAATTTTGCAAGGCAAAGAAAACTTTCTTCACCGTTTCATCTGCAACTATGCTGAGATCACTAAAGGATTTATGCAGTTACTGCAAAAAAAAATCCCTTTCATCTGGGATGACATTGCCCAATAGTCATTCGATGCTCTCAAGCATGCCTTGACCCATGCTCCCTTGTTACACCCTCCGACGTATACAAAGGATTATATCCTTTACTTGGTCGCCTCTACTTCCACCATTGCGATGGTGTTAGTTCAGGAGGACCCTAATGGTGAAGAACATGTGATTTATTATCCGAGCAAGAGTCTATCTGGACCCGAACTCCGATATTCGCATATCGAGAAATTGGATCTGGTAGCCGTCATCACTATCCAGAGGTTCCGCCATTACATCTTATTATGCACCACCACGGTAATTGCAGACTCCAACCCCATGTACCACGTCTTGAAATGTTAAGTGCTTGGGGGGAAATATTCAAAATAGATTGTTATTCTTCAAGAATTTGATCTTGAGTTTACAAAGGCTAAAGCCAAAAAATCCTTGGTGTTTTCCGAGCTCATCTGTGCTCTACCTCGTGCTAATGAAGACATCAAAACTAGAGATTCTCTCCCTGATGAATCTCTCTTCCTCATAATCACCTCTGATCCTTGGTACGGAGACATCCTCCTCTACCTTCAAACCCAATGTTTTCATCCCAACATCTCTTGCAAAGAGCGTCGATGCATTCGTCACCACTCTCGTCGTTATCTTATCCTCGGTGACACCTTGTACCACCGTGGTATTGACACCATCCTTCAGCGATGTCTGAATCATGAGGAGGTTGAACGCGTTTTGAACAATTGTCACCTTGGCGCCTATGGCGGTCACCTCTCCGGGATGGCCACAACCCAAAAAATCTTATGTGCTGGCTACTTTTGGCCCTCCATTTTCAAATATTGCATCGAGGCCATCAAAAAATGCCCACCCTGGCAACTCTTTAACAAGAAGGCATGCACCCACCCTACTGCGCTGCACCCCATTATCGCCATTGGCCCCTTTGCCAAATGGGGCATCAATTTCATGTAGTGTAAGCCTACCTCAGCTGGGGGGCATGGTTACATCATCATCGCCGTCGACTACTTCACCAAATGGGCTGAGGCTATGCCTACCTTCCTGAACGATGGTCGTACTTCAACTCTGTTCCTTTTCAACCATATCATAACTCGTTTTGGGGTACCATGTGCCATTGTCACTGATCATGGTGCACACTTCAAAAACCAGATGATGATCGAGTTACATGTCAAATTGGGTTTTCTCCATGAGAACTCATCCCCTTACTACCCTCAAGCAAATGGACAAGTTGAAGCTATCAACAAAGTCCTAAAAACCATGATCCAACACATGGTAGGGGAAAACAAGACATCGTGGCATTTACAACTGTTCTCCGCTCTCTGGGCCTATCACACTTCTGTGAAAACCTCAATTGGATTCACTCCTTTCCAGTTGGTCTATGGCATTGAAGCCATCCTACCAATCGACTGTGAGATTCCATCACTCAAATTGAAAGTAGAACCCCTGCTCCATACTTCTGCTGAATAAGAACGATTCTTGTATCTATCCAAGTTGGATGAAACACGTCGCGATGCTACTCTCGCCAATGAGGCACATCAGAAACGAATTAAGAGTCAATATGACAAATCCATCCACCCTCAGACTTTTGCAGAAGGAAACTTAGTCCTCGTTTACGACCAAGCTCACGACAAATTGGGGACGGGAAAGTTAGAACCTATGTGGCACGATCCTTACATCGTGAAGCATGTTCTACACAAAGGTGCTTACGAACTCGTAGATCATGATGGAATTTCCCTGGGAGAGCCCCGAAACGGGCTTTACCTTCAAAATTACTATGCCTAGATCACATAGAATTTGTACTTTGTACATTATTGTATTTTAGTTTGGTGTGTCTATTTCTTTCATGTGCTCAAGTCTTTATCTTTGCCACTCATGACTGTGCTTGTGTTTTCATGCACAGATGACGTCTTCCTTTCCTATCTTTTTTGGGTTCATGGATGGCACTAGTCGACATACCCGGAACATTGCTTCGGTAGCATGGGTTATTTACCAATTTGACAAGGTGGTGAGTTCAGGAGGTATCTTCTTAGGACCAACAACCAACAACATGGAAGAATATCATGTTGTCATCGGACTGTTGACCCAAGCCTCCTCCCTAGGTATATCTTGCATCATTATTTACTTAGACTCCCAACTCGTGGTTTATCAACTCAACTGTATCTACGCTATCCGTAGTCCTATCCTGCTACGTCTACACTTACAAGTTCACCGCCTTGAATGAATGTTCGATTACATTGAATATAGACACATTCCAAGAGAACTTAATAGCGTTTCAGATTCATTAGCTAACTATATCATGGATCGGTATCTTGCCCACATATAAGAGTTAAGGAAAACAAAACTGTACATTACATGTAAATTAAAGCACATCATAGACATGATCATGTACAAATCATTGGCACTGTAAAAACTTGAAACTGTATATATATATACATATATGGTGTGACTTAAATTTTTGGATTACATCAAAAAGTATGTAGAAAGGAAAAATATTGGGCTTTTCCACCCATACAATGTCACCTGACAAGGCATACAAAAATATAATCAACGGAGAGACTCTAATCTCCCCGCACTATATTGTGCTACGAATAACACATCACTGTACGCACTACGCGCCTCAATAGAGACTTGATGTTCTCTTTTACTCCCATAGTGTGCCTTTGCAGATGTAAAGGCACTTCTCCCCTCCGTAAAGGAGGAATGCCCATCGTGAGGCCTTGGAGGTTTCTCTCAACCTCTCGGAGACCTGGCACTGGTACTGCCAGACTTGCTGCAACCGGGATGCCCCCGTGACGTCTTGGTACCGGTATATTAGTCGGGCGCACTGCTCCCTTGTCTACATGTTGAAAACATACATCCGTTAAAACTCTTCTACATACCCCCAAAAAAAAAAATATACATCAAAAACTCAAAAAACAAAAACTAGACAAGGTATGGCTCAGTCTCTTACCTAACACATCCCAGTCTTCCCTCGTGGGAAAAATAAAATCCATGCTCCCGTGGAAATCTACCTCAGCATAAGGGAATTCCTCTATCCAGAGATACTGTCATCTCAGCCAGGCAAAGAAATCGCCAGTGAAATGGAACTCTGACTCTAATACTAGCCTTGGAGACAGACTGGTCCACCTCTCCATCCTAGGTTCATCCACTGGTCGCACCACTAGTGCTATCTGAGGCTGCATCTGAGGGATTCACTCTAGAAAAAATGAGACCAAAAATGAGTCGTAGCCAAACTGCTTCTGTCCAGTCCTGCACCGTGAAATCTGTTCCTTCACGTTTCGAAGGAACCCTGCACTCCAGTTGAACAACGTTGGTTCCAGACACTGAACACCATAAGCCACCTGCGATCTTGATGCCAAATTCACGCTAGTACTGCCTGTCACACTCGTGATAGAAAATAGTATAGACCGGAGGGGCAGTTCTCGAATATCCTTGATAGGGATTCTACCCCCTACCAGCCTTTCTCCTGGGATACAGTGGTGTGCCAGATACACGTCCACTTATTTAGGTAGCACCCTCTGCCTGGAGAAAGATATGTGGACCCCTCTTTTCGAGAGGCCAGTCAAAAAATACACGTCTTCTAACTCAATGGTTAAAAGTTGTGTGCCGATACAGAATCCTTGTTCTGCAACATCCCATAGGCCAATCATATGCTCGAGCAGTAAGATCTCTTTCTTCATTTTTTGCAACTTGAAGAATTTGAGAAAATCACAATCTCGCAATGCGGCCCGTGTGCGAGGACTCTGCAAGGCAGCTAAGTCATCCATCTCATGTTCTCTTTCTTTCCACTCGATCATGGTCACCGAAGTTACCTACAAAACAAAAAAATAAAGAAACTCATTATTTCCACGTTTTGGCAATTTTGGCAATTTTCAAAAGCAATTTAAAACATGAAATAAGGTGCTTACATCATTTAAAAGTAACCACACACTCTTTTATGATTACCACGCCCTCCCTAGCCATTTAACATTCATTAAATAACAATGAAAATGTTTCAAAAAATCAAAACGACTTTGGGGCTGCGTAGGCATATAGGGAGATGTTTCACGGGTTCTTTTTCCAAAAAACAACCTATCTAATTGACTATTGAGGTGTTGGCATCTTGGTCACCCTTCTCTAAAACGTTTTTTGTAAAAGAATCCCATTTTTCCATTGATTGTGAAAGAGTCCGATTTGGTTTTATTTGGGGCAACTTAGGGCTTCATATTTTGAAATAAATGATGCTATTAAAATGAATGTGAAACCATGTGTTTTAAATAAGAAGGGATGGACATCTACCTGGCTTAAACGGTGAGAGAAATGGTCAACTGTAGCTCCGGCAATGAACAAAACAATATCCACTTCAAACTGAGAATCTCCACTACTCCAAAATCCTTGCAAAATGAAATGGTAAATGAAATTTTCAATGAATTGTTATTTGTAAATTTTCATTTTTTCATAAGGTATGGTTATTTATGGGTTTCTCTAAAAATATAATGGCTTCACTAAACCCTGGTTTGTAGTTTTGGCATCGCAGGTTCCCTGGCAGTCCTGATGGATTATTTACCTTGTCGCACTTATGAGCATAGTCTTAGTTCGTTCTCGAGCTCGATAATATGAGAACATAACCGGGTAAACTTTTATCTCTTTTTCAGACCCATACAGATACGAACATATGAAAAAGGAACCCCCCTTGAGTCTACTTTAAACCCTTTTCAGACTCTCTAAATATGAAAATATTGTTGAGTGACCTTGCTTCCTTTCACACTCGTTAAAAGGTCAGAAAGGGCGTCTTTCGAGCGATATTTTAACCCTTTTTCGGTCTCATTAGACTACTGTACGAAAAATGAACTGAGAGAGTTCTCTTTTAAGTGTTTTTCCAAACTCTATAATCCCAAAAAACCTTCAAGTTTTCTGTCTTTGGACTTGTTAAAGAACACATCGACAGGCCCATATGGGACCGAACCCTTACTTCTTCTGGTTTGTTAAACAAAGGAAGAGGAACTTACCAAAGGTGAGTTATATCGAGCATGTGTTATCCTCCTTGAGATCATTAAATCAAAAAGAGGTACTCATCTATCTGGATGGGGGAAAAAAATGAAAGGAGCAAGCCAAGCAGTCTTTTGAGAACATCATCCAACACTTCTTAGAGTCTCCCTTGAACACGACACTTTATCATTTGCACATATCATAATCCACTAAACCTATGCACTGAGCCAATTCTTTGAGTTCCTTTCGCTCCTTTGGGTCACCCGAAGCAAGTCACAGTATCCACTACATAGTTTTGGTCCATGTCATGTTTGTTGTTGTGCCTCAGTGTTCAAAGGAAGTATCCACCTCGAAAGTCAGCCATCCCAAACATCTTTCCTCAAAACCTGTGTCAGTCCATGTCCATTTGCTCTACCAATTACATCTCTATGTTTGTTTCGTGTCGTTGATCGGGGATACATCAAGGCCCTCCCTCGACGAGTCTATTCCTGTCGACTTCAACACATTATCCAGGAATCAGACTTAGAAACCAGTTAGTACTTTGGGACCTGCATGCCTCAATGGCAGGCCTCCTCACATTCGAAAGTAGGTTTACATCATTGACCTCTGATCAAATGATTCCACAGGTGTTCGACTTCATCTCATCTATTCACATTCGCTGGAATGTACTAGGGTACCTTGGGAATCATTGACATTAATGGTGATCTCCCTCGCACTTGTTAATGGTTTGCACCATTGACCGGTAATCAAGTGGTTTCTGCCATGTTCGACATCAAGACATCTATTCACATGGTTAGGATCGTACCACGTTGGGATTGGTGAGAAGACCCTAGGCTGAGTAACCACTTTGATATATGCTTTTCCCAGGCTGCGAAGGAGATTTTATTGGACAAGAACACATACACTATTACATAGATCCACTTTGTATTGGTCATGGCTATGTCTTGTCGTCTCGTAGATCCACTATGTATTCTTCGTGGCTACGAGCAGTCCGAGTCATCAGAGTATAGATCCACATTGTATCTTCGGTGGCTATACCTTTTTCATCAATACAATTATGGATCCGCAGTGTATTTTATGGCAGCCATATCTTGCAAGCCTTGATAACCCAAGCATAGGTATGCCTGCCTTGGGTTTTGAAACATGTCATGATATTTGTTGGATGTTTGTGTGCAGCTTCCGTCAGGTTCTCCAAGTCTATACCCTTGCTTGAATGTCTACAAATCATTTCAGTTATCAGTTCGCATCTTCTAACTTCATGCTTTGGGGGGCATTCTGTTACACGTCAAATTTACTCAACTGGATAAGTGTCGCAAGTTGTTCATAAGTATCGCAAACGTTGTTCAAGCATACTACCTTAACGACGACACTAAGGAGGCACTTAAAACATCTCATACACTGGGTTTGGAGAAGGAGAACTGGTTAACTGAAGTCAAGGAACTCTTAACACCTGAAGAGAGCTTTTGATCAAAGGTTTTAGGGGTGAGCGCTCCCTTATATCAACCTAGGAAGAATTGGCGCTCCCCTATAAGGCTTCAGGGAGCGCTATAACACTCCCCTTCCCCCTCTTAAGGAGTGCTACCCACCTTTAGGGCGTTGACACTCCCCTCAAGCTTCTTAGGGAGCGCTACAACGCTCTGATACCCCTTTTGAAGGAGCGCTGCCTAATCTGAGGTAGTAGTTGGCCTGTTGAGGAGAATAAGGGGAGGATCTTTCAAGATTAGGAGGCAGTTGCATTCAAATTCTTGGTTTCATCAGGAGATCCTTGATCTGAGGAGGAAATTCCCCAACTTGTTCTAAAAATAACTCAAGAGTTTAAGATCCTCTTAACCTATATAAGCAGGCTCTATGATGGTGGAAAGGGGAGAAGAATTGCTAGCATGAAACCTATGATCTCATAGGAAACACACAGTCAGCCAAAGGAGAGTGATAAGTGAAGCTACTATTATCCAGGTTGTGGATCTTTCAGGCAAGGGTTAGACGAAGGGGACTTGACGAAGCTGTCGCATTCGCATCTATGATTGTAAGTACTGCTGTCGTTATTCTCATTAATATGACATGCTTGGCCCGTTTCTTTCTAGTTTGTGTCTAATGTTACATGAACTTATCATTGATAGATAGATATGTTTTCAAGCTAATATCAATAGAGTATGAAGTGGTTATATCTTGTTTTTCTACAGGACTCAGCGAGGAGCAAAGGATTGGAGCTAAACTCGGAGCGTGCAGGGACAAACGTCGATAAAGAGGTACTTTTGTTCTCCTTCCTTATCATGTGTTAGTTTTTATATATTTGAAAGGAAGTCAGTGTCCACATTAATCATTTTCTGTCTTAGAGTTAGGGTCAAGCTCTTTGAGGCAATCTACCTGTCCGCAGGGAGATTTTCCTACAACACACATAATCTGACACTTCATTCCTATATTGTTTTAACCTTTGTTGTTTGGTTTGATAAATGTTTTTAATCTGATGAATAATGAGTTCTGAGTCTCCAAAAACATAAAGTTTATCTATACCCATATCTTTAGCATATTTCAATCCTAACACCAAAGTTTCATACTCACTGATGTTATTGGTTGTATCAAATTCAATTTTATATGACATAGGAATGACTTCTTGGGTAGGGGAAATGAAAACAATCCCAACACCAAAACCTTCTTTTGAACAAGCCCCATCGAAATACATTTTCCAAAAAAAAAATTCTGCACTGTCTCCAACTATAGGTGTTATTCTTCTAACTGATGTTTCTGCCATCTAATCACCAATATGAAAAATAGAGGAGCCAAGTTAAGCTTCTACAACATATATAGGATGATTACTAGGGTTTTCATGATCACTTACAAAGTAAGATAGTCTTACTTCCTTGTACAATCTCCGATGTTCTCCACCAAAAATAGGAATGGTAGCATAATTGAGATCCATCTATAAAGTGCCTCCTACTTTCTTAGCCTAGGATCTTGACAGAAGCATTCCAAATTTTGGAGGTATGCCAGCCACAATAAAATCCAATACCACACTTTTCATAAGTAATTTGGAAAGAGTAACAACCATGTCCTTGATAAATCCTAGACATTTAACTTTCCTGCAGTCAAAATAATATAGATCAAAGTAGGGTTCAGTGATGTCTAACCCTAATTCATCCATTACCACTTTTGGCATAACATTGTGTGAATCCACATAATCCATTAAGCAGTTATGCAATATCTTGTCATGAATATTTAGTGATATATAGAAAGGAGGAGAAGCGTCAATTTTGTCTTCAATATGAGGTCCAATGGTTATATAAGGGTTCTCATATTCAAGTTTGATAGTATCTAAAAAGGTGACCTAAGCAGGGGCTTGTAAAGCCTTGAGAATAGTCTTCCTAAAAGGATTTGTTTTCATTAGTTCCATCAAAGGAACATAAATTTTAATTTTGTTGATTTCATGTTCCGGGATGAAAGAAGAAACAACCTTTTATGTTTCCTTTAACTTTGTAGTACTAACCTTGGCAGACTGCTTTAATTGTTGATCAATTTGAATCCTAGGATTGTCTTTACTGATCTTTTTTTTAACTGGTGTACTGGCCTTCTTTGTGGAAACAAGTATATCCACCTTAGGTTCTTTTTTCATAACCTCATCAGCATCCCCTTCTTCAAACTAATTTAATATCAAAGCATCTTCATAATCCTGTTGTGTCAAATGAGTAGGGGATGATTCTAAATCACTTAAATGTATTATAGAGTCATCTTCAGTATCATATTCTTCTTCCACCTCTTCTACTGCATTATTTTGGAAAGGAGGCAAAACTTTTTGATCTTATTGATTCTTCCTTTCTCTTGGTAATATTTGAGGTACATTATTTGGCCTCCTAAACTGATTAGGATTTATGTATCCACCTTCCTGTGTAGGTCTACTAGGATTTTTTTGTTCCATTTTCAACCTGCCCATATCAGAGTTCACGGTATTCAACATTTTAGCCATTCCATCCATCTTAGAATCAGATGTTGTATGAGAAGAGGAAGGAGGCTCTTCTTTCTATTTTTTCCCGTCTCTATCACCCCTGGACTTCAACTTGTCTACTGCTAGTATGTTAGATTCTACCTCAATAGTTTCTTCCTACATCAAACTCATATTAGTAGACCTTCTTTCTCTTAGTAAAAAAGAGAATTCAACATCAAAGGCATTGGAAAAGGTGATTTTGGCTGATATTTTTGAAGGCTTAATTTCATCTGGAATTGTACTATACATTTTATTGAACCTCTTAGTAAAATTAGATATTGATTCACCTTGTTTCCTTTTTAAAGCACCAAATTCAGTAATGTAGTATGAGTAGTATTTATTTTCTCCCCAATGTCTTAAAAAGGTGTCATCCAAAGCATCAATATCAACAATTGAATTAGGTGGCAGGATCCTAAACCATTTTCTTTCTTCACCATCTAAACTCTGCACAAATAGTCTCATCCACACATCTGCATGCTCTACATCAAATGTGTCTGCAAAACTATAGAAATAATTCAAATTCTTTTCAGCAGTAACCCCTCCTTATCCATTGAATCTTGGAAAATATTTCATATAGTCATTTGGTGGAAAGTCATATATAACTTGTGGCAGATTTAATGGTGCATATTTGGATGCAACAATTGCATCCATTATATTTACAACCATATTTTCTATCTTAGGTGTTTGAGCTTTAGGAGTAATAAAAATTGGTGATGTAGAAAAAGAAAATGTCTCTTGTGTGTGGCAACTTAGTTGTGCTAATAGTAGTTCTTGATCTTCAGAAAACAAAGGTTTCTTTTCTGGACTAGAGCAGGATGATGGTCCCAGAAAAAAAAAAAAAAAAAGGGTTTTCAAAAGAGGAATAATGTGGTTTAATTTCTTTAGAAGAAAAAAGACTGAGATGATGAAGATAGTGTTTCTGGTTCACTTTTAATATATTTTCTATAATATCTCAAAGCTTCAGCTACATACAAAGTATTTGCTTGTTCCTCTTCAATGAGCTCAACAAACAGCTTCCATTGATTTAGATTTAGTTCTGAGATAGTTGAAGGAAAGGAAATTGTAACAGGCTCAATGATAGGATTAATTTCAATTTCAAGAATTACTTCTTCATCTAATTGGAGTTTGATAATTTCATAAGATTTTCCTTGAGAGTTGATTGAAAGAATTTTTCCCTTTGAGAGAGAGGAATTTCTAGGAATAATTTTAGGTTTTCTTAATAATTTTTCAGGGTCTAGTACTGTTGCAACAGGCTCTAGATCAAGATTTTTTCTAGTAACTGGTTTCTTTGTAGATGATGAGGAAGTTGGAGGAGTTTTAGGTCCTTTGCCTTCTCTTTTGGGAGCCAAAATTACCACTGAGGAGTCACCAGGTGAAAAATCACAGTCTCATGTAATTTCCAAAATCTTGTTCATCATCAAATATGAATCTAATCTTGTCGTTTCTCCAGGGAAGATATCTTCATTTCTTTTTCCTTGACAACAACGCAAAAATATGTCAGTCCCTAAAGTCACACTTGATTGTGAGAGGAAAATCTAGGGAATCATCAAGTTATTGCAATAATATTTTAAGGGTTTTATGAATTGGTTTTTTTAAAGGATGGTTGAAAATTGGTTCAAGGTTTCAAGGTAAACATGAAGTTATGAATAAAACCAAGAGATATCACACTGATTTGTTAAAGGGTAGCCACATAAATAGATCAGAAAAATAAGGAAAATTAAGAGAGGAAATATGGAAGTCTTCAATTTATTAACCCCATATGGATTTTTTTATCTCAAAATGTAATTTAGAAACAATAACATGTTCTTGAAAATCAAATCTTGATAATAACAATAACAACAAAATCTTCATTGGATTAATTAAGACCAAGAAAACAATGCATTGCAATTGAAAAATGATCTCAAGCAAGAAAATAAATAGAACATGAAATAAGAGAAAGTTTGACCATCAACATGTATTTGCCATTAAGTATCACTGTAGAATAAATCTGTCTTACAAAGAGTTCAAAACATGTCATTGAGTGTCCAATTTTTCAACCTTCATATAGTCTTTCATCTGTCTATTTAACTATATAGAAAATGACAGTAGATCCTATTTTCTAGTGTTATGTTAGTAATAGGATCTGGTGAATTCCTATCTCCTAGGAGGATCAGCTCAAAATGAGCACTTACATTTCCAAAATAACAAACACCTCAACAACTTAACCCAAAACACTTTTACAACAACTTATTAAATCCCACAAAATTTGGAATTTATCTTAATTGAGTTATCCATTCGAATTATCAAAATTCATTAGGTCAAAATCGAATAGATCATATTTCACTCCTTGAGTAAATAGCATCAAATATTTCAAAGCTTTGCAAGAAGGAACTTCATAAGGCTATCATGATATAAGTGGAGGCAACCTTGCAACAACGTCAAACACAACAATATCCTCAGAAACTGATAGTCAAAGTTCCTAAGATGAGTGTTTATAGCAAGAGAAGCAATTCATAGGCTATGGGAACCAATGATCAACATATTGCTCCTAAGAATATGAAGATTTCACAATCTCCACAGATATTCGATTTAGAGGAAGAAGAGCCCAGAGAACAAGTAAACCTAGATATTGTGGAAAGTGGCACTAGAACTGTAGAGGTTGAAAAGGAAAGCAAACTCCAAAGTGAAGGTAGCTCAAGAACCTTTAGCAGCAAGAAACACATATTTGATAAAACATCTGGTGCAAATTATCAATCTAAAGAATATTTGGCAAAACATTATGCTGATAAGGGAAGCATAGCTCTGGGTGAGATGAGGGATTTAGTCCCTAAAGTAGAAAATGTTTCTCATCATAAATATTATTTTTTCACGGTAAGGGATGTTGAAAAGAGGACCTTTAACATTTTTGTTTCATATGAAGACAAAGTCTCTTAGATAAATATAAGGTATGGCGACATTAGTGCTCTAGACAAGGTTAAATTCGATAAGAATACCAGTAATATGTTGTATTCTGATTACCTGAGTTTATGCTTGAAGAATTCAAAGATGTCATCTTATCATCTTATGCAATGAAGTTGGAAGGGAAGTTGAGGCAATAAAAATCATCTAGCAGAGCTTGGTAGACTCGGGTCAAGAGGTTGGAATATGAAGGCCCCCAAGGGGTGAAATCCTCATTAGATGAAAAAGATAACTTAATTCAAATCTTGAAGAATAAATTGAAAATGTTTGCACATAGCTTCCAAAAACAACATAATTGGTTGCTCTAGAACAAGAAAATGAAACACTTCGTCAAGAGGCATTGGACTACAAGGCTAGGGCATTGCAGCTAGAAAGAGAAAAGGGGGAGTGGTCACAAGAGTAGACATAATTTCTTAACAAGGTTGTAGTTGTACCTCCTGCTACAAAAGTTGGACCAAACATGGAAGGACTTGTCCAGGATATGTCACAAGTTAGCCTAAAATAAGGAGAAATCAAAGGGCTAAAAGGAAGCATAGATAAATTGAAGCAGGAGATGCAAGCAAAGGGTGAAAGAATGGCTCAATTTCAAAAGGAGAATGGAGCCTTGTAGTAAAGGATAGATAAGTTGAAGATGAGATTAAGAGGCAAAGGCCTATTGCAAGGGGCCAAGCATATAATCTAGGATTCTATAGTTGTTGAAGCTACCAAGTTCAGAGTGTATTTGAATTTCATCAATGATAAATACAACATAGCCATCACAGCCAGAAGCAGGTGCACTGTTGTAAATGAAAATTTATCAAAGAAGCCATCAGAATGGGCCCAAAATGCCATAAATCTACTCAACTCCATTCCTACTGCAAAACTTCGGACTATTGGAGTTAAAGACAGAACTACATTGATTATCTGGACCAGGAGGGTTATTGCTAAACATAACCTATTGAAATCAGTCCAAACCAAGGCAACACAAATGGAGCAGAGTGTGCAAGAGTTCAAGGATTTATTTGAAGAATTGTTTACCAAAGGCCTTCCACCATTTTGGGATGGAAAAGGAAAATTATATGATCAGGAAGAATACAATGCTCGCCTCAATCAGCACATGATGGATCATTCCAAATTCAAAACGTTGGAGAAAAATCTGAAAGGAGATACACTAGTTGAACATTTGATTACTAACATTGAGATTCTAAATCAGTTCAAAGCAATTAAAGTTGGACTACCAGTAATGACATACGATTCCCTCATTGACCTGGAGATCCTGGTCAAATAAATTATAGATTATGACATTCCTTCTGACTTGGAATGGAAGGAGATAGTACGGTTGAGTAAGACAAAGTGCAGTTTTCCAGGGTCTAATAGATGATGTCCAGATGTCATTGAAGATGGCAGATCAGGTGGAAGACCAGAGAAGAACAAGTGGAAAAGAACGAAAATGAAGCGCCAGAGGAGTCAGAAGCCGGATCATGAAACGTTTTCTTGCTAATCATTGTAATCGGTTTCAAAACCTAAACCGTCCCTTGTAATTATTGTAATCAGTTTCAGAAACTGAAATGTTTCATTTTTAATCATTGTAATCAGTTTTAAACCGAAATAACTCGACTTGTATAAATATTAGGAGTTCCAAATTTATTAAGTGTTGTCAGAAGTGCAAGGGCACGAATTTAGCTATTCAAAACTTGAATGTAATTTTTTGAAGCTAAATTGAATACATATGCAGAAGTCTTGAGGTTTCCATGAAAAGATTCTAATGGTGGTGATCTGAGTTTTGTCTCCTCTCTTTGTATGTATTTACTGTATTTTTTATTTCATTTTCATTGTCTTCTGTTTAAATTGGATAGTCAAAGGCTCAGAATTCATCTTGTGATGCTCTCGACTGAAGAAATTTAAATTGTGTTAAGTTCCTCCTAACTAATTCAAAATTCATTTATTTAATGCTCTGATGCAGTTATATGTTTTATTTTCTTCCTACACTCTGCAAATTTATATTTTATAACTCAGATTTATCACCTCATTTAGCCTTTGTCCTCAGGAGAATTCTACTAACTAGTCAATGCTTCCATTCATTTTAGAAGTTTGACTCCATAGCCCTATGTGTCCCTCCCCTTACTTGCCAACAAAATTATAAAAACCCCCCGAAAACAACAAAACCTAGCCATTGAATTGTTAAAGAAAACTCATTATTAAAGACCAAGTGATAGGAGAGAGCCCTCTCTGAGCTGAGCAAGCTAGTACCTAGCTCTAAATTTGGTTTGTAGTTTACCTCTATTGTTTGTTTATCAACCGAACAAACTTACAGAGTGTTAACAAACATCTTTGGCATTTTCATTCAATATCATTTCATTTCTAAAATGGAAACTAATGTTCAATTTGATGCAGTTCTTCAACACAATTTATAGAGAGACCTATAGTAGGGTTTCAAGTACCATTTTGTCCAGATGAAAAAGTAATTCCAGGATGTTGGTCTTTTATTGAACCTTTAATTTATGCTTGAAGCTCTCTAAATCTTGTATAAAATCTCTACAATGAATGAATGTTATTTTTGATAGTTTGAATATTGACATCTTTGGCATTCTCATTCAAGATGATTGCGTTTATAAACTAGAAACTAATGTTCAATTTGATGCAGTTTATTCAACACAATTTCTAGGGAGACCTATAGCAGGATCTTAGGTACCATTTTGTCCAGCTGAAAAAGCAATGCCAAGATGTTGGGTTTTTATTAAACCTTCTAACTTATACTTGATGTAGGAAGTTTGATAGTAGGTTGTGTTATCACTTCAAGAGTCCTTCTCAGGTTGTAGCTTGAAGAAGCCCGGTAACTTAAAATGTGTTTTGGTTTTATGTGTTTATTGGATCAAATGGGATACTAGATAACTGACTTATTCTGAAGACAGTCAAATACATAACTAGATGAGACAAGGCTTTCAAGAATTAAATATCAGATAAGTAGTTGAACTATGGGTGAATAATTCTATATTTATCAACTAGATCAGATGGGTGATGGGTTGAATAAATATAGTGTAGATTATTATTAAATCAATTTTATGAACTGACAAAGTGAGATAACAGTCACTAGAAGTTAAGACAAACTTAAATTAAAACAATTATTCAAAGTACAGAAAAGAAAGGAGATGGCAATATAACAATAATAATGAAAGGAACATGTGCTTCTGTATTATATATGAGAAAAGTCTATTACAATAGTAGCATGGTCTACTCTCCAGACTGGAACCCTTGATTCATCATAAGTTACAGGCTTTATAGCCTTTACATAATAGTTTCAAGATCCTATGAAACTGGATCTGAATATTTAAAAATAGAATAAAATCAAAACAGTTCTTAATAGTGCTTCACTATTGTATCAGGTTCTTCCTTGACATCAGTTGCAGCTACATTTTCAAAATGAGCACATCCAGTATCTGTGGGGTAACAAGCTAGAAAGACAAAATGAGGGTTATGGACAACAAACCGGTTGTTAAGCGCCCGACAAATAATGAGAAAATGGCATCAACAATTCCAAAAATGGCCAGAACATCTCCAACCCCTGATACACCAATTGCAGGTATGACAACATATTTTTTGAATTCTTCCCATACAAATGATTGTTGGAGGCCACTTTGTTTACTTTAGAAGTATCCTAAAAATTTTCCCAAAGTCATGTTTCCGAGGAATACAATGAACAACAATGTTGTGCCAAAGATTTTTCCTTATGTTCCAGTTTTTAGCAGAGCAAGTGAAAGAAAATTACCAATGACCCAGGTGCTAGAAAACACTCTCCAAAAATATCCATTGAAGTTTCCAAGAACTGCTCCTTCAGGCAAGTTACATTCAGTTGCATGGATCCTTGAAGAAAAAGTCAGGTAGGTTGATATATCTTTTACTTTCTCTTCTACAGTTTCTTTTGCATTCTGAAGATCACTGAAATGTTATGCCATCATATGACACTGTGTCTCAAGTCCTCCACTTTGTGCCTCTAATGGACAGGCCCAACATAAAATGGAACTAAGGCCATAGGGTTGGTTCTAAGGATGTTGCTGGAGTATTGGAGGGTGTGAACGAATACCCTGGAGATACAAGGATTGAAAATGTAGAGCTGCCACTACTTGTAGTCTGACAAGAGGAATTTGGCATATTTATGTCACTAGAAAATGTTTGTATCCCTAAACAATCTGCAAATGAATGCCCACAACATTTCTTGAAAAGATGGCAATCATTTGGCAACAACCTGAGCATCGAGATCATGATCCAGAAAAATTGTTGAGCGTATATAGGTATCGATGTTATAGAAAGATTTGCCTCACAATTGCTATCTTGCACAGAGGCCCTTTTTCATTTCCTTATGTAGACTTATCAACCCCCTTTTGATAAATTCAGAGCCAAAAATATATATTTTTCCACATATACGCTCCCTAACTGCTTTGCAATATGCATATACTCTTGCTGCTCCACTACATCTCGCGTATATCGGGATTTGTGCCAGAAAATGCAAAATGAGGTCGGGTTTCCATGTCACAACAAAAGATCTCTGATATTTGTCCTTCCATATACTGGAAACGTTCCAACTTGACCCTTCAGTTGCATTATAGAGGCTATAAGAGCACAATTTAGAGCTATGGAAAAAGGGGAGAAAGCATTCAACTTTGAGAGCAAAGTTACTTTGGAGAAATTACTTCATATTGAGTCTGCATCCCTTTGTCCCTCAAGTCTGAACATAGTGTTCATCCCCCAAGATATTTCCTTATTGTTGAGAGGACCTCATTACCTCTTTTCTATGAGCTTGCCTTTGGTGCAGGATTGAAGTGGTGGAGACCCAGTTGGAAGGAACTTTATTTCTTGGTTTCGAACCATGCCAACACAGAAGTATGTAATGTTGATACTTATATTGATCAATTATTAATATAAATACTCCTTTCTCGCCCTATCGATATCTTGAAAATATATGATTATTATCCATGGGCATGTTTTTAATGCTTATTAATGGATTGTGCTATCTGATGTGCTAACTCATTTTATATATTGTCATTATATACTTGCATTGCTTGTTTATTGAGAACTTCTTGCAGGTGTAAAGATTTGGGTCAAAGTGATCAAGGGTGGAATGACATCAAATGATTGGATCGAGGTAGGATTCTTCCTCGTATTGCACATTAGTTTATATAGCACATGTTGGAATTGAGTTGATTTCTGCAGTCATACTTGTCTGTTGTGGTTTACCCTTGGCCATAGAGAGATTTTCCCTTGTAACAAAAATGGTGACTCCATTGGGGAGAGATCTTCCTTATAAGCGTTGAAGTACCTTTTTCTTCTTACCTTGCTCTTTTTCCTTTGTGTTTCTTGTCGTATCACTACTGGACATATTTTGTTCACTCTGGGTCTGCGTTTTCAACCTTTTACCCTTGTCTGGCCTTGTTTTAAAGCATATACACCCTTTTATCCTTGACATTTGCATATACACGATTGTTGTCTCACTGCAAGAGGTGTATATATGCCCTTTCCTCTTGAACAGTCACATATACCACTTCCCCTTGCTTGCTTTCTTGGTTTAGTGACTGCTGGGTAGGTTTCGAGGATCACTGAGCCTTCTTAGGTCTCTGTGGCGCCTATTGAGATTATCTGGGATGACAGAAAACCTATTTGGAGTTGAATTTTTGGGCGACGTCTTTCTCTTTGTTTTCCATTTTTTATTTTTCCTTGGTAGTTGGGTTGTCTTCTTAGATGCTTGGTATTATGCTTGAGTGATTGATTTTATACATAGTAGAAGTTATATATCAAGTCACTTATCAGTCCATGCATTTTATTTTTAATACATTGAAAATACAAAAAAATAGTTGCATGCCCCATTTCATCATTACAACTTATAGAAAGGTCATTCTAACACAGTAGTAAAGATATTCTAGCATGTATATTTCTTACACTTGCATGAATGCCCAAGCTTTGAAAGGATTCTCTTCTCTTGGAAATAATCTCAAATCCTTCTACAAACCTATAGAGTATTTTTCTTTACTCTCAAGAAGAGGGAGGAAGGTTTCCTTGTGCTTTGCTATTGTATCAGGATCTTCCTTGACATCAACTGCAGCGACATTCTTAAAATGAGAACATCCAGTATATGTGGGGTAACAAGCTAGCAAGACAAAAGGAGGGTGATGGACAACAAACCAGTTGTTAAGTGCCCAACAAATAATGAGAAAATGGCATCAACAATTCCAAAAATGGCCATAACACCTCCAACCCCTGATATACCAATTGCAGGTCTAACAACATATTTTGTGAATTATACCCATAGAAATGCTTGTTGGAGGCCACCTTGTTAACTTTAGAAGTATTCTAAAATTGTTGCCAAAGTCATGCTTCCAAGGAATACAATGAACAACAATGTTGTGCCAAAGATTTTGCCTTTTGTTCCAGTTTTTAGCAGAGCAAGTGAAAGAAAATTACCAATGACCCAGGTGCTAGAAAAAACTCTCCAAAACTCTCCATTGAAGTTTCCAAGAAATTCTCCTTTAGGAAAGTTACATTCAACTGCATGGATCCTTGAAGAAAAAGTCAGGTAGGTTGACATATCTTTTACTTTCTCTTCTGCAGTTTCTTTTGCATTTTGAAGCACACTGAAATGTTATGCCATCATATGACACTGTGTCTCAAGTCCTCCACCTTGTTCCTCTGATGGACAGGCCCTGCGTAAAATGGAACTAAGGTCAAAGGGTTGGTGCTAAGGATGTTGTTGCAGTATTGGAGGGTGTGAACAAAGACCCTGGAGATACAAGGATCGAAAATGCAGACTTGCAGTCTGACAAGAGGAATCTGGCATATTTATGTCACCAGAAAATGTTTGAATCCCTAAACAATCTGCAAATGAATGCCCACAACATTTCTTGAAAAGATGACAATCAATTGGCAACAACCTGAGCATCGAGATCGTGATCCAGAAAAATTATTGAGCATATATAGGTATCGATGTTATAGCAAGATTTGACTCACCATTGCTATCTTGCACAGAGGGCCTTTTTCCATTTCCCTATGCAGACTTATCAACCCCCTTTTGATAAATCCTATGCAAATATATATTTTTCCACATATATGCTCCCTAAATGCTTTGCAAGATGCGTATATGCTTGTTACTCCACTACGACTCGCGTATATCGGGATTTGTGCCAGAAAATACAAAATGAGGTCTGGTTTCCATGTCATGACAGAAGATCTCTGATATTTGGCCTTCCATATACTAGAAACGTTATGACTTGACCCTTCAATTTCATTTAGGAGGTTATAAGAGCACAATTTAGAGCTATGGAAAAATGGGAGAAAGAATTCAACTTTGAGAGAAAAGTTACTCTGGAGAAATTACTTCATATTGAGTCTGCATCCCTTTGTCCCTAAAGTCTGAACACAGTGTTCATCCCCCAAGCTCTTTCCTTATTTTCAAGAGGACCTCATTACCTATTTGCTATGAGCTTGCCTTTAGTGGAGGATTGAAGTGGTGGAGACCCAGTTGGAAGGAACTTGGTTTCTTGGTTTCAAACTGTGCCGACATGGAAGTCTGTAATGTTGATACTTATGTTGATCAATTATTAATAGAAATACTCCTTTCCCGTCCTATCGATATCTTGAAAATATATGATTATTATCCATGGGCATGTTTGTAATGTTTATTAATGGATTGTTCTATTTGATGTGCTAACTCATTTGATATATTGTCACTATATACTTGCATCGCTTGTTTGTTGAGAACTTCTTGCAGGTGTAAAGCTTTGGGTCAAAGTGATCAATGGTGGAATGACATCAAATGATTGGATCAAGGTAGGCTTCTTCCTCGTATTGCAAATTAGTTTATATAGCACATGTTGGAATTGAGTTGATTTATGAAATCATACCTGTCTATTGTGGTTTACCCTTGGCCATAGAGATCTTTTCCCTTGTAACAAAAATGGCAACTCCACTAGGGAGAGATCTTCCTTCTAAGGGTTGAAGTACCTTTTTCTTCTTACCTTGCTCTTTTTCCTTTGTGTTTCTTTTTGTATCACTACTGGATAGATTTTGTTCACTCTGGGTTTTCATTTTCAGCCTTTTACCCTTGCTTGGCCTTGTTTTAAAGCATATACACCATTTTTTCCTTGATAGTCACGTATACATGCTTGTTGTCTCACTGCAAGAGGCGTATATACGCCCTTTCCTCTTAAACAGTCACATATACCACTTCCCCTTGCTTGCTTTCTTGGTTTAGTGGTTGTTGGGTAGGTTTTGAGGATCACTGAGCCTTCTTAGGTCTCTGTGGTGCCTATTGAGATTATCTGGGATGACAAGAAACATGTTTGGAGTTGAATTTTTGGGCGGCGTCTTTCTCTTTGTTTTCCATTTTTCATTTTCCCTTGGTAGTTGGGTTGTCTGCTTAGTTGCTTGGTATTATTCTCGAGTGATTGCTTTTATTCACAGTAGAAGTTATATATCAAGTCTCTTATCAGTCCATGCATTTTCTTTTTAATACATTGAAAATACAAAAAAATAGGTATTTTGCATTGGTTGGTATTTTTGTCTTGGAACCTTTATCATTAGCTTAGTAGATTTAGCGAAAGATTGCATTTTACTTCTGAGTTGCAGAGTTAAATTTGAAGATTGCACTGTTTTTATCTAGCATATCACTCACTAAAAAGTTAAAGTTAGACTTTGCATTATATCTATTTTTATTTTTCATGCAGAGTCATAACACCATGAGTTTCATTTCCATACCTTTTTCAGTAATCACGGGAAATAAAATTTACGCTTTAAACTAAAATTGATTAGTAATGATTTTATTGTTTAGGGTGCACAAACTAGCCTAAGATTTAGTGCCTTGGAATAGGATTTTGTGAGTAAACTTCTCCAAGGAAATTAAATCAACATATGTGTCTGAGATAGGGAGTTGAGAAATACATTGTATAATTGGTAATATCAGGAGGCTTCGCTCACACCAGAATTAAGCACGAGGTCGCTCAAAGTTTGTTGAAGGGATAACCCCTGGATACTCACCTAGAGTCAGAGATATTTCATGGATTTATTCATATTTGGGGATCTTTCTAGTATCCATACCTCTGTGAGAGGTGGTACTTTCAAGGTTTCAGGATTTTCTACCATGCCCATACGGTAATACAGACTTACGACTGTTCACCTGTGCATTGGTTATACAATGGTTGATTAGTTGCTTGACTTAGGTTTCTCATAGGTTACTTGCAGGGGTTATTTTGCTTATATCCTGAGTCAGATAGGGGTCGAACAACACACAACCTTTATGGAGGATTACCTCTCCAGGGGGATCTGACTGACTGGTTGTTAAGCCTACAAGGGCCCTTATAACTGATTTTGTTACCTCCAAACTTTAGCAGAGAGTCTCAGGTCCCTTCTGGATGAGGCATACCTTCTTTAGCGAGGGAGGCCACTCAGCCACTTTAGCCCGTTTGCATGCATATTGGTCATTTGACTTTTTGGTATGCTCTTTGATTACTATTTGGTCTTAGGATATATTTTTATTTGTTGAGAGTCATAAGTCATTGTAGAGTCAGACCAGTTTCCTCACAGGTCCCATTGGTTGTTACAGTTACCACCAGTTTTCGAGCTATTTCCTTCTAAAAGGCGTAGAGTTATCGAGAGTGGTACACACACATCCACTTTTTAGACTTGTGATCCCACAAGGATGAGTACTGAGTCTAGTCTTCAGAACGCAGGGAGTTCATCAACTCCCAATCCCACTATAGTTAATTGCACTCCTTCGACACCTGCACCCACTACAGTTGCAGTGTCGAAGGCCTACACCAGTACTATGGCTCGATTCGTAGTCAATGCTTTGTCTCTTGCCTCTAACCCTTTTGGGGTTTTTGGCCACTTGCCAAGTTACAATGTTCATACCATCCCCATGGCTATTAGTCCATTTTCTTATGGTATGCCAAGTTTCACTTAGCAGTTTTCGACTGCCATCCCAGCTATTGGCCATAATGCTAGTGTTGGACCTGGGGGCACTACACCTCCTTACACTCCCTTTTTGTTTGGAAACTCTCATGTTCCCCAATAAAATCCTAATGTATGAAGTGTCCCCTTCCTTAACATCGGGTCTAATCCTTCTATGGTTGGATGGAACAACCAAGCTAGCGAACAAGTTTCGCCCTATATCCCTATCCCCTTGGTGTCGAATTCGATCAATACTTTTGGCATAACGAATCCACTTCAATCCTCTAGATTCCCACCCAGAGGAGGTCAATCTTATGTATTGGGCACCCCCCAACCTAGATCTAATCCAGTTGGGGGAAGTTTCAACAACCCTCAATTTGGAGCTAATCCAACTCGGGGCAATTTTCATAACTCTTATCAGAACATTCCTATTGGAATGATGCCCAATCCATATTCATGAATCCGCTCAGAGGAGGGTCTTTTAATTTTGGACAAGGTTATGTTCCTTACCATAATCATGGATGGAACGCAACTCCTAATACTTAGTCTTTTGCAGGAGGCTGGGGTCAGGTATCGCAGCCCCGTATTCCCTTTCTAACCACACTTAATCTGCCAGATTTGTCAAACTAATGAACAACCTGGTGAGTCATGATCCCATATGGCCCCCTTTCCCCACCAAGCTTCTGTCAGACATTCCAAAGTTTGAGGGTAAGAATGGCAAGGACCCTGGTGATCACATCACTACTTTTCACCTTTAGTGCTCATCGAATTCTTTGAATCATGATTCTATTAGATTACGATTGTTTCAGCACACTCTTATCAGGATTGAATCACAATGATATATTAAGCTACCTAGGGGGGCATATGGGTCTTTTCAACAGTTAGTGCTAGCCTTTCTTAACCATTTTCAACTACCTGTTCGTTACGATGATGGCCTTGAAATTTTTTCAACTTTACACCAGGGTTCTGGTACTCATATTTCGGACCATATCCAGGAATGGCGTAGGTGAAGACGGTTAGTTAAGACTCCCATACCCCTGGACTTTCTTTTAGAATGGTTTTTAAAGTCTTTGCACGCTCCTATTTCAAAGGACGTTGCTACTTCCGGGGTCTTCAGCGAAGAAGAGGCCATTTTTAGAGCCCGACAATTCGATTTGATCTATGCCTAGTCTAGGATGTTATACCAACTTCTTCCCGATGCACCATGGTCGACTCATGATCCTAGACAGGGTCCTGGGCCCCATGCCAATGGCATTGTGGGGTCCACCAATGTAAATTCTGCATACTCGACAACGAAGTCTGCCGGAGGACTAGCTTCATCTAGATCCTCCAAACCCACCCAATCGGTAGATGTACATTCCATGCAGTCATCAAAAAACCCAAATGGTGACCAGCAGCCAGATGGGAATAAATGAAAATGTTGAAATAATCGTAGAGGTGGGAAGAATAAACCCAAGGACAAGAATAATAATGGAAAATAGAATGATAATACTGGAGAGGGCACGAAAGAAAAGCGTAAGGTTAAGTTTCCTCGTAAACTTTGTACGAATGATCACCTTACACACTTATTCCCCAAAGTTATAGAGGCTGGGAGGCTTTTAAATCTTCCACTCACTGTGCTAACAAATCCTTTTCCTCACAACCAACACTTAGCCTCGAGTTCTTTGAATGCTGGAAATGCGCCTAGTGGGAGTCAAAACCTACCATCACAAGATGGCAACCATGTTTGTATCAATATGGTCGACGCAAAAATTGATATAACCACTCGCTCTCAAGATTACGGCTTTTCAAAAGCTAGTACCAGCCTATAAGATCCTCCTCCACCCCCGGAGATGAATTTACAGATCAAGAAACCAAAGCCACTGCGTCATATTCCGAAAGGAGTATTCAAGAACTCTACCCATAACCCTAATGCTAGAGCCACCCATAACTACACTATTGTTGAGGATTTGGGCCAAACACCTTGCACGATGTCTACTTTGGAGGTACTCTAGACGTGTTCATCACATAGGAATTCCTTAGTCTCTACCTTAGGATCTCTAGAACCTAGTGGCTTGAATATCATCAAGTTTGATGTCACGAACGTGAAGCCTCTCTTACCCTACCATGTAGCTTTCCAAACCCACGTGGAGTATTCTAAATATACCATCAAACAAGCGGTCATTGATGAAGGTGCTGCCACTTGCGTGATGTCCTTAGTCTATTGTAAAGCTATCGGTTCTCCAACCCTTTCAAATTCGTCGACCATGTTGACCACATTCGACAGTCATTCCTTCCGCCCTCATGGTATTCTCCCCGCCTTTCCGGTCCAGTTAGGTGGGAAAACGGTAGAGGTGGAAGTAGAGGTAGTTGATGCACCTCTCGATTATAACATGTTACTAGGTCTCAATTGGACTTATGTTATGGTCGTCGTTGTATCATCCATTTTCCACACACTTTGTTTTCCTCATCAGGGGGAGATTGTGACGATCAACCAGTTATCCTTTACGTACTCTAGCCCGAACGCATCTATTGGACCGTCGATCCTTGTGGTCGACAATTTTTAGCCGACAATTGAGAATATCAATGTCAGAATGTATTCTTCCCTCATGGGTACTTTCGAATTTTTGACACCGACTCACCACATTTACACCATATCCAATACGCCCACTTAAGTAGAGAGGTCCATCCCTTTCCACTCTTCTTATTTTAGTGACCCTTGGACCCTACCTTCTCCGACTTCATCAATTGAAGGTCAATCGCATGTTGGCATGGTTATGCCACTATCGACAGTAGAGATTGCATATCAAGCTATCCTTGACTCTTCTGTCGATATCGATCCTATTCCCTTACAGATGGTCGAGGAGGATCCAGTTCTTAGGCCCGTGTGGTCCACTTCATTATCTTGTTCACATGATTTCTTGGATGAGACTTTGCCTTCGGATGAAGCCATCCTTGAAGCCATGAATTTTTTCGAGAGACCTTGGGATGATATGCATCATCGATATTATTTTCTCCCAAGTCTAGAAAGAATTGAGCAAGATGATTTTAGATCTACCCTGAGTGAGATAGTCAATCACACCATAGTCCCACTTGATACACATGGCATTTACGCTGAAGGGAATATGGTGAGTATTTCTCCTACCGTCCAGATCGATATCTATTGTACCCCTGGCAAGATCAAAAATGTAAATATAGGTGCAGATTGTTCACCAGAAGAGATTTTGATCTACACCAACCTCTTCAAATAATTTCAAGATGTATTCGCTTGGTCATATGAAGAGATTCTAGGGATCGACCCCCATATTGTCGAACATGAGATTAAGACTTACCCGGATGCTAAACCCGTTTGACAATGTCTTAGATCTGTTAATCCTAGGAAGGCCCCCGCTATTAAGGTAGAGGTAGAGAAGTTACTTAATGTCGGCTTTATCTACCTGATTCCCTTGACCAAATGGCTATCCAACCCCGTTCTCGTGAATAAAAAGCAAGGAACCATCCACGTGTGTACGGACTTTCATGACCTGAACAAGGCTTGTCCTAAAGACAACGTCCCCACACCTTTCATTGATCATATTTTCGATGAGTGTGCGGGAAGAAAAACATTTTATTTTATGGACAAATTTTCAGGCTATAACCAAATCCAGATCAAGTCCAAAGATCAACATAAGATGCCATTCATATGTCCTTGGGGCACATTTACATACCGGAAAATGTATTTCGGCCTGAAAAATGTCGGAGCAACCTTCCAACGAGCCATAAATTTTGCTTTTCATGATCTCAAACACATAGTCAAAGCTTACCTCAATGATCTTACAGCTCACTCTCGCAAGAGAGTGGATCATGCTATGCACCTTCGATTGGTTTTTGAAAGATGTTACTATAATAGAATTCGACTCAATCCTCATAAATGAATCTTTTGCGTTAGATCTGGCCATCTCTTAGGATTCTTAGTCTCCGAGACAGGGATCATGGTAGACCCACTTAAGGTTGAGGAAATTCTTCAGTTGCCTCCCCCACGCATGATTAGATAGATTCAAGGTTTACAGGGGAAAGATAACTTTTTGCATCAGTTTATTGTAAATTATGCCAATATCACTAAGGTTTTCATGCGTCTATTGAAGAAAGACACCCCATTTATATGGGATGAGTGAGCCCAATAGTCTTTTGACGCTTTAAAGAAAGCCTTGGTATCGGCCCCTCTGCTGAAATATCCTGATTATAGTAGAGATTACTTGTTGTATATCGCCATGTCTGAAGAGACCATTGGTATGGATCTAGTTTAGGAGGATGATGAGCTCCATGAGCACATCATCTACTATCTCAATCGAAATTTATTCGGTCCGAAATGTAATTACTCGCACGTTGAAAAGATAGCTTTGGTTGTCGTCCACACAGTCCAACGTTTACGAAACTATATATTGATTTGCAAAACTACTGTGGTTCTCGATGTTAATCCATTTCAATAAGTCCTCACTAGACATATCATAGGTGGAAAATATAATAAATGGATTGTCATATTTCAATAATTTGATCTTGACTTTGCTTCGGCCAAGGCCAAGAAATCACTAGTTTTTGCAGAGTTAATATCCGATTTCCCACGATTAGACGAAGATATTATTCATGTTGATTCGTTCGCAGATGAACACATTTTCCTCGTCTTGTCGTCCGACCCCTGGTATGGAGATATTTTTTTATATCTTAAAACCTTGAAGTTCACTCAGAATCTCTCGCTAGATGATCGATGGTGTGTTAGATACCAAGACAAAAAATATACAATCATCAGCGACACTTTGTATTGTCCAAGAATAGATAGTATCTTACGTCGTTGCTTAACTCATGAGGAAGCCAAGTTAGTCCTTAATGATTGTCACAAAGGGGCTTGTGGTGGTCATCTATCTAGGCTTGCGACAACCCAAAAAATATTGCGAGTCAGTTACTTCTAGCCCACCATATTTAAAGATTGTATTGAAGTGGTTAAGAAGTGTCACCCCTACCAGGTGTTCACTCAAAAAATGCACTCGCACCCATCCCCTCTTCACCCAATCATTACCATCGGTCCCTTCACCAAGTGGGAAGTAGATTTCGTTGATTGCAACCCAACTTCGGCTGGGGGGAATCAACACATTATCGTGGCTGTCGACTACTTCACCAAGTGGGCCGAAGCCATGCCTACTGTGAAATCCGATGGGCAGACTGCAGCTTTTTTTGTGTTCAACCAAATTATTGCCCGATTCGGTATCTCGAGTGAGATTGTCACTGATCATGGAAGTCATTTTCAAAATGAAATGATGATATAACTAGCGTCTAAGTTGGGGTTTAAACATGATCACTCATCTCCTTATTACCCCCAAGAAAATGGGTAAGTAGAGGTCGTCAATAAGTCTCTCAAGACCACCTTGCCAAAAATAGTCAGTTGGAGCAATTCCAACTAACACATCATGTTATATCCCACACTTTGGGCATACCGAACCTCGGTTAAAAACCATTTTTTCTCCTTTTCAGTTAGTACATGGTGTGGAGTCGATACTTCCCGTTGAATATGAAATCCCTTCTCTCAAATTGGCAGTTGAGCTCCTACATAACACTTCAGATTTAGAGCAACGCCTTGTAAACCTAGAGAGTCTTAACTAGTAGCATTGGGACACCTTTACGGCTATCGAGGAAAACAAGAAACGTGTCAAGGTTCAGTACAATAAGTCTATCTATCCCTGGTTGTATGTTGAGGGTGACTTGGTCCTCTTGTATGACCAAGCCAAAATAACCGCTAGGGGAAAGCAAGTTTAAACCCATGTGGCACAGTCCTTATATCGTGCAATGTGTTCTAGAAAAAGGAGCCTACGAGTTGGAAGATTATGAAGGGAATAAATTGGTTGAGCCCATAAATGGGCTCTACTTAAAAAGTTATTATGCTTGAGCCCTAGGCTTGGGAAAAACCCTTTGTATACTAATGTAAATTTAGTGTATATACACCTTTTCCCCTTTTTTGTCTTTGTCTTGCTTATCAAGTTTTCCCTTTTGTTGGCAGATGTCAATGAAGTCTTTGGTCTACATAGGATCTGCAGACAGAGCTAGTCGTCATACATGGAACTTAGCTTCCACCGCTTGGGTGATTTACTCACCCAAGGGTCTGCCGGTGTCTTCAGGTGGCGTATGCCTAGGGCCATCCACGAATAATGTGGCCGAGTACAACATCGTCATAGAATTATTGTGTGATGCTATCTCACATGGTATTCACTCTATAGAGGTGCGCCTGGATTCTCAGTTAGTCATATGTCAGTTGAACAGTCGTTACCATGTGCGTGAGCCAACATTACTCTGTTGATTCCTACGAGTACGTCTTTTAGAATGATAATTTGATTTTATTACATACTTTCACATTCCTATAAGTTCTAATCATGTATCCGATGCCTATGCAAATATGTTTTGAATTGGCATTTGTCACATTAATAAAGAAAAGAAAACCATTAAATCAATGTACACATTGTAAGATATAATTACAACCGAAGATCCTTCTTTATATATTTCCAAAAAATATGGTGTTTTATATTACAAAATTGGGGCTAAAACCCTCAAAAACACATATACAACCGATATAAATGTCCCATGACATCTACACCTATGGCATCAGATGAGTCTCTTGATAACAAACCATGGCATTGGAGAGACACTGGAAGAGTCGTACCCATGCTCTAGGTACACCAACAACCTGCCTCTGCATGGCTTCAGGTAGATCCTCCACCTGAACCATATGAATCCTCTGTGTCAAACACGACAGGTTGCCCTGTACGTTCTGAAGGACTCTCTTTGCCTCTCCTCCCACTGCCTCATCTTCCCAGTGCCTCCTCCTATGTCATAGGAATCCCTCTGGCCATTGTGGACCCACATCTGCAACCACACAAGTATCGAGTTAATATTTAAAAACACCATCCAAAAAAATAAATTATTTTTGTTCTTTTAAATACAAAAATACAAAAAATGAAATATATAAAAAATATTGTTTACCTATGGCACCGTAGGCAGATCCTGGTGGAAGCGGTATATCAGGATCACCTCTAAAATCAATTCCTACATAGGGATAGTCATCCAGAACTATGATTTGTCTCCTCCACCAGAAGAAAAAATCATCGTTGTAGGGTGTCACCACCCTACCCCCCTTTCCATCTCATGACCTCGATCCATCACACCATAGTTGGATCACATGGCCCTCTAGGAATGATCTCCACTCTAGGTCCCAGGCTTGGGATCCGCTCAAAATAGAAGCTACAAAGGATAAAGGAAAACCCAAAGTTTCGCTTTATCCCCTGCTTACACTCTGTCAGCTGACCTTTCATATTGGTCAGCAGTGAGGTACACCAATCGTACATGGTAGGTCTCACACACTCTAGTGCGTAAAACATAAGTGGTCTCAATGCTTAGTGCAGTGAGGCTGACCCTATGATCCTGGTAAGCACGAGCACAATAATATTTAGGCTGAGGTTACCTATAGCCTGGATAGGGATTTGACTTCCCACCATGGGAGTCCCTGCAACACAGTGGGCCTCGATGTATTCTTCGACCTTCATCCCACTCTCGTTCTCGCATGACTTGAGGTCCATGACCTCTCCTCGACGTGAAATTCCTATCAAGAAGTAGATTTCCTCTACTTCAATCCTTAATGGTTTTCCATCAAGGATAAATCTCTCGCTATCTAGATCCCAATAGCCCACCAACATTTCCAACAACCTCACTTGGGCCCTCATTCCTTTGAGAGCCCAAAACTTGTATAAACCACATCTTTTTAATGCCGCTTGAACCACCAAATCTTGTTCCATTTCTGCATCTACCTCCTCATGCTCTCTCTCCCTCCACTCCAACACTATGCTGCAAAAACCAAATCAATTTTTGAGTTAGAAGCTTATTTTTTTCCATTTTGTGCACATATATGCGGGTTATCCAAGAACATTCATGGGTAGGGCCTGATATATGCTCCATGTAGTTCACACAGGGGCGTATATCTGGTTGTATTTGCGACATATTAGTAGAAACCTACGTATACCGAAAAATCCAATTTGCGCCCTTAAAAACTAAAAAAATGGAGCCTAATTCAAAATTATAAACCATTGAATTTGAAAAGGATGGGATGAAGAGTTACCTGGACCAGACGGTTTGCAATTCCGTTGCCTATTTATCCTGTGATCGTCGTTTGAATTCTGGAGGTATGTTAGTCCAAATTGCACTATTTTGGGTGAAAATGAAAATGACATAGTAAATATTGGTTTTATTACTATTTATAAAACATTTTTACCCATTTGATATAGTTTTATGCTATTATTTTGTCTATGGAATAATTCAAAAATGGTTTCAAGCCGGTTTTTGTAGCTTTGACTCAATTTTCTTACAGATTTCAACGTCATGGTTGGTTGTTCACCTCCTAAGGAAGGTATATTCATAACCTAGCATATAGGATAAGTATTCACTACATTGTGTAGTTTTTCATTATCCTTCAATTACCACTTTTTACGCCTTAGGTATGAACCCATTTATTACGATGCATTAACCTCTATCTACTATCATAACATCATTAATAAATGGTAGAGACTTACCAAACATGGGTACACTAGTTAGAACCTCTTTGTCATTTGGTGCCGATGCCAAATTTTTTCCTTAGGGCTAGGAGTCCATTAGAATTTGATACATGACTTTACAATGAGCCTCATTTCTCATTCATGCACACGCGGCCTTATTACCCGCATACTCCCTAAAAATGAGTCTTGTTTAAGCTCTTTTCTGACTCGTTATTAAAAATTGAAAATATTGTCAGGTGATTTGTCCCTTTCACACTTGTTAAAATTGGATTTGAAAGATCATGAGTCCTAGTTAAGCTCTTTTCTGACTCGCTATCAAAAATGGAAAAGATCACTGAGTGAACTTGTCTTTTTCACAATCGTAAATTGGATTTGAAAAGATGTCTATTTGGCACATGTTTACCCCTTTTTCAAACCAAGTAGACTAAAAGATATAAAAAAGGACATTTTTTGGCATTAAATTGTGATTGCATCCCATGCCCTTTCTTGCAGTATTGAACCTTTAGCTGTTTCTCGCTTTGCGTTATAAACCATGGCCCGAGTATTTTGCATCTTCAACCAAGCAGAGCCTTGTTTATATCCTTCGCAATTTGACACCCTATACCCTAGAGGGAACATCACCCTGAGTGTCCATCTCCCGCATGCATTTCCTTTCATTGAGCATAGGTACGTTCCACTGCTGGAACTAGTTTTTCTTACTTGCGACACTCGTCCCTCCTCTGTATCATAGCATTCACTTGTTTTGAAAAAAAAAATGTGGGCAGGAAGGGAGTACTATATTGTAATTGGAAGCAGTCGTATCGCATTTGAACAGAGCACAAAGTTATTGAGTCCTTGCGTAATCATAATTTTGGGTTTAGCATGGCCTTAGGAAGTTGATCTCGTTACATAGTTTTCTCTACCAACTGGTTAATCTTCCAGTCACTATAGAGAACATTATGGATGCCACCTGAATCTAGTTGTCATATCATTAAGTCTATGTTGTCGGAGTCCACCATATGTCTCATGCTCTTGTTCAAAGGAATTCTATCAATCTATGTCGGCCACTCCTCAGAAATATTGACTTTCCATGTCAGCCATACCCTCAGTTTGTCTCAGGATCACATGATACTTTGGTCTTATGATGCACCTTGGCCCTACTTTCATCATTGGTAGGTCACCTTGAACCCAACAATCGACATTTCATCATGGGTCGTTGAATGGGTGGTTTCCCTTGTGTTCGACGATAAGACATCTATTCACACTTTGGGATTCGTGCAGTGTCTTGGATTCCATTAGCCTTATTGGTGGTTTCCTTTCCTTTGTCAGCAGTTTTAATCATTGGCTGCTATTTAGAGGGTCTTTTTCATGTACCGCTTGCATTTGACACACACAAAATATGCATAGGGTCGTTGGTTTGTGAACATGTTCTTCGTCCGATCTCCACCAAATCATGAATCTCCTACTTTGTTTCTCATGTTGACTGATGAGAAATGCCTTAATTCTCTCCTTTCAGCAGGTCTCTTTCCATCGAATTTGGCTCATGTATTCTGGATACGAGACCTAGAGTTTTATGAGTACCTTGAGGTTTGCAGTCATTAGTGGCAGGCTCTCTCGCCATTGACATATGGGAATACATCAATGCCTCGTGATCAATGGATCTCTCAAGTGTTTAACACCAGCTCCTTTATTCACATTTGTAGAGATGTACTCGGTGCCTTGATACCTACTTTCATCATTGCTAGGCTATCTCGCATTTTTTAACGGTATACCTCAATGACCGGTAATCAAATGATGTCTCATTGTGTTCGACCTCAACTCATTTATTCACATGATGTAGACTTGCACCATTGGTAGATTGTATTGAAGACTTGAAGACATCACTTTGTAGACGCAACTTTCCTGAGTTGTTGTTTCCATTTCATTGGACCAGTACCTATTTGACTTTAGCGATCATGGAATATTAGATTGTACTCCATGGTATACAGATATCTTCAAATTGATTTTGAGACTGGTTTCACTGGGCCTTGTTCATGACTATGACAACTATTGGCATGTAACCTCATTTATACTTGCCTACTCATGACCATGAACACTTGTTGCTATATTTTCCACCTGGATCTGCATTGTATTCTTGGCATCCATGTATGCAAAGTCAGTACATAATGTAAATAAGCAATTGAGTTCATCCAACTGGTTCTCTACCACTCCACTTCTAGGTTATTTATAATGTATTTCATCCATCACAGATACTCCTCTGATCTCACACATTAGGGGGGATCTGTTATAGCAAGATTTTCCTCACCATTGCTATATTGCATAGAGGGCCTTTTTCCATTTCCCTATGCAGACTTATCAACCCCCTTTTGATAAATCCAGAGCCAAAAATATATATTTTTCCACATATATGCTCCCTAACTTCTTTGCAAGATGCGTATACACTTGTTGCTCCACTAGAGCTTGTGTATATCGAGATTTGTGCCAGAAAATACAAAACGAGGTCTGGTTTCTATGTCACGATAGAAGATCTCTGATCTTTTTCCTTCCATATACTGGAAACGTTTTGACTCGACCCTTCAATTGCATTCTGAAGGCTATAAGAGCACAATTTCGAGCTATGGAAAAAGGGGAGAAAGCATTCAACTTTGAGAGCAAAGTTACCATGGAGAAATTACTTCATATTGAGTCTGCATCCCTTTGTCCCTCAAGTCTAAACACAGTGTTCATCCCCCAAGATATTTCCTTATTGTCGAGAGGACCTCATTACCTCTTTTCTATGAGCTTGCCTTTGGTGGAGGATTGAAGTGGTGGAGACCCAGTTGGAAGGAACTTGGTTTCTTGGTTTTGAACTGTGCCGACACGGAAGTATGTAATGTTGATACTTATATTGATCAATTATGAATATAAATACTCCTTTCTCATCCTATCGATATCTTGCAAATATATGATTATTATCCATGGGCATGTTTGTAATGTTTATTAATGGATTGTGCTATCTGATGTGCTAAATCATTTTATATATTGTCACTATATACTTGCATCGCTTGTTTGTTGAGAACTTCTTGCAGGTGTAAATCTTTGGGTCAAAGTGCTCAATGGTGGAACGACATCAAATGATTGGATCGAGGTAGGATTCTTCCTTATATTGCACATTAGTTTATACATCACATGTTGGAATTGAGTTGATTTCTGCAGTCATACTTGTCTGTTGTGGTTTACCCTTAGCCATAGAGAATTTTTCCCTTGTAACTAAGGCCGATGGGTTGGTGCTAAGGATGATGCTGGAGTATTGGAGGCTGTGAACAAAGACCCTGGAGATACAAGGATCGAAAATGTAGATCTTCAACTACTTGCAATATGACAAGAGGACTCTGGCATATTTATGTCACCAGAAAATGTTTGCACCCATAAACAATCTGCAAATGAACGCCCACAACATTTCTTGAAAATATGACAATCAATTGGAAACAACCTGAGCATTAAGATTGTGATCCAGAAAAATTGTTGAGCGTATATAGGTATCGAAAATTAGGGAAACCTTTGAATTTAAACTCCAGAGAAACTTTTAAACCCTTGATACTATAAAAACTATCAGAGATCACTGCAAATTGAAATGGGTATTTGGTGTTTACTCGGGGATATTCAAAGCCACTTTCTGGTGATGCATTTCCATGGTTCCGAGCATACATAGTTGTTTCTACTTCATATGACTTTAACCTAGAGCTGGAGTGCTCTGTACTGGGCTATGCATTATGTATTTTAATCTCGTGGCTCGACCTGTGGCTTGATTCATAGTTTGACTCATGTGATGACTTGACATGTGGACTCAAGATTTGGCTTGACTCATGGCATGGTGTGCTAGGTTTTGTGTTGTATGTTGATTTGATATGTAGCTTAGCTTGGTGTGTTAACTCGTAATATGACTTTTGCCTTGAGCGGTGACTTAACTTGTAGCAGGCTTAACTCGGGGATTCATCTTTTGTGCTAGACTCGTACAATTGGCATAGTTCGTGACTTGGTGCGCTAGGATTTGTGTCGACTTATGAATTTTATTTGTGGTGTAGTCTTATTATTTGAATACACGAGCACACACCATTTATTTCTAATAACATATTTTTTATATATTGAAATCTCCATAGCATAGACTAGGGTAAAAAAATGAATGTCATTTTATTTGTATTTTGCATTGCAGGTTAAGAGGCATATTATCAAAGAACTCTTATGCAAAGAGATCAATAGGAGTTTCTCAAGACTTATTGAGGTATTTGAGGTATATATATTTGCAAAGACATGAGAAATGAGTGTATTTAAGTAAAAGTAAAGAAAACACTCTAAAAAATACCTTTGTATTTTTTATCGCTAACAGGTTGTTCTATGTATGCACCTTTATTTTGATGATATGAATCAATTTTCTACCATCATAGTATTCCTTCATGATCTACAATATAGATTCCTCTTTCTCTAGGAAGTTTAGGAAGTTCATTCGTAGAATTTCTTGCTGCTATAAACTAGAACAAGGAGTTGTTATTCTCTAGTACCTATTTGTGTCTAATCAAATAATGAAATATTTAGTACTTCTTTCCTAGTGTCTCCATCTATAAGCTAAATTTCATGCATATAGTAAGTAAGATGAAAATTGAGGAACTATTCTTAATCATTGAAATCATGCTCCATTATCACCATCTGTTCAATATTTCCCTTGAATTTACCTCTTTTCAAAATTTGGGGATCCGTTGTCTCATTGAGGATGGCCTCCTTTCTCTTTGGAAATTGGAATCACTTTCCCATTGGGCTTTCCCATATATGTTGCATTGTGATCTCACGTCCAATAATCTAGTTTCAAGTCAACAAGGATGTCCTAAAGTCTCATTATGTGTTCTCTTCTCCATGCCATGTGAGTTGGTGAGATCTGTATCAATCTTTGGGCTCTTGTTTGGTTTCACAAATCTTCATAAGGACTTAGGAATCTAATCATGTTATTTGAAATAGAGTAGACAATGAATCTCATAATTTGATTAGCCATCAAGTTGAAATCATGGTAAGATTAACCATTCATGTAAAAAGGTCAACAAATTTGTCCCCGAATATTTCAAATTTCCTTTTGAATGATGGATTGGAATAACTCATACAACTAACAAATTGACCTGTACAACATAGCTCGTCATCCCCTAGAGCCATTGAATCAACAATTATGACTTAGAAGAGAAATGGAATGTTAGCGGTTATGATTGGTGAACCCACAACTGATGAATGTCCTGACTTAATGTGGGCATTGTTGCATGACAATGCAACTAAAACATATATATCCTAATACAACCCATGGGTCTAGACAAAACTCAAAATATTGTGGGATGCAACCTCAAATGTAGCGAACAAATCTCTCCTCGACCACAAAGGTGGTGCTTGTTTGAAAATGTGCAAGGAAAGGCATAGACATGACCAAATATTATACTTTTCCAAACTTATGGACTCTTGTGGAATTCAAACAAAATGGTTGAATTGCAAGTGGAAGTGTAGTTTTCTAGTGTGACATAGACTACTGGCTCATTCATAGGATTGAGCTTATTGACCGAGACAAAAATGACACTATGGTACAATTCCCTTATCTATGGAAGACATAAAATAATATTGAGGAGTAAATATTTTCAAGCAAGTGTCATTCACCCATCCCTGCCAAAGCATTCCATCTAGTTGTGTTAATCATACAATGCCTAAATACCAATCAACTAAAACATTTAAGGTTCCTAACCAATGCATCCTTATCTTACCACATCTCTTGTGATACTGGTTGTTGTAAAGTAATATCAATCACCCTTGTCAAATCCCTTACATTTGATATGGTTCTCATGTCAATATTTTTATCATGACTTTTCAACCTCCTTGTGATACCATGATAAGAATTGGTCCTCCTCTAATTGCATGAGTTATGCAAGTTGATCCTACATTGATTATTCCACAATCATCTTGGCAGCTTAGGGAATAAAATTATCTTGGGAATAAGAATTTCCAGGTACCACTACTTCCATAACACAAATGAGGCTAAAAGGGGTATGTTTGATGATTTTTTCTGATAGGCCTTATGTGCTATAGTTATCCTCTCATCCCAATTTTCTATGTTGACCACTTGTACCTTTGTCAATCCCTATTCCAATAGCTTGTTGAATGCTTCAACGACCCCACATCCTTATAGATGATAGGGGATGATAGTATGGTGTTGTACTTGAGTTAAATTCTAGATGATTTGGCCTGTAAAGTTTTTACCTTGATTGGTTGTAAGGATCTAGGGACACCCAAACCGAGTGATGATGTTCTCAAAAACAAATTTTCTACCCGTAGTCATGCTGCAATCCATAATTGTTTCTACCTCATCCCGTCTATTCAAATAATCAATAACATTGATAATGTATTGAGAACCCAAATGTCTGGCGAGCAGATTTATAGGTTCGATAAAATCCACTACCCATTTTTCTAATGGTTGTAGCACAACTACCAGTGTAACAACATTTCATCCCTACTAGATGGTTTCCTAGTTCTTTGTTAGACATCACAATATTGAGCATATTATTTGGTGTCCTTGAACATATCCAACTACCACAACCTCACCTTAATACTTTGAGAGATATGGCCTTTCCATTGTAGTGGCCTCCTACCACCCCATCATGTCTCTCCCATAAAATTCTAAGTATTCCATGATCCATGATGCAACATATAAGGATTCCATATACCCTGGGCTTGTACAAATGATTTATTTATCTAATAGTTGGTCACAAAGAAAACCAATTGTTTCTTCTCTGTTGTCAAGTACCCTTGTGGCGCAACACCTATGGTGAGAAAAATAATTATGTCATTCAAATAATTTAATACTAATTGAATATTGAATAATTCAGAGTCTAGAAATTGGTCATCTAATGAACCTATGGAGTCCCTTGTTTCTATTCTAGACAAATCATTAGGTCATATGTTCATTCTATCTTGATTGTGTTGGATATTAATTCCTAGAATAACAACAACCATCAACAAATCCATCCCTCCAACACTATATTTTTGACCAAACACTTAAGAGATTAATGGTCTATGAAGAATTCCTTAGTGATTCCTACCTGATGGTGCTCCAAGAAGACATCAATGAAATATTAAGTATCTTTCCATGCTACCTATTCTATCACTTCATCATTTAAATGGGTAGGGAATCGACCATGAACTCAAGAATCATTTGACGCTTTGAATTCAAAACATACTCTGATACCACCCATATTCAAATTCTTCTACTAGGAAAATTAATATTGTTGCGAACATTTTTTCAATCTCCTCTTTCACTTTCTCCTTGATCTAGGGATTAAATTTATAGGGTCTCCTATTGATAGGATTGGCATCTAGTTTCATATCTATCCTCATTTTTCTCAATTCCCATTTAATACCCTTCATCTCAGTAATTATTTGTGGGACTAAATCATAATATTCTCTAAATAATGCCACAAACTTAGATACTATCACATAGTTCCAGTAGTCATGTTGGCACAGGGCCATACCCAGGGTTCAATGCTTCAACAACGCACCAAAAAAACCCTAACTACCGACCCTTTCGGCAACACCTACAAAGAAAATGAAATCTCACCCGAGGTAGAGGCAGGGGGGTTGCAGGACACAGGTGTCTGCAACCAAGCTAGGACATCAATATGTGATTACAACACTTAGCAGAGAACTTAGAAAACAATATGCATTAGTTCATGAGTCACATTCACATTGTAGATTAAAACCTTGTTTCAGATTAGCGCAGTAGCAGTAAAGATCAAGAAATTCCAATCACTTAGCACATAGCATTAGCTCAGATCTATAATTCAATTATATTTAATACCATTAAGCACTAAGAAACAACATCAGATGCATTCATCATACATTCTAACAACAACACTAAGAAAATAGACAGCATAATCCACATCACACAAAGCACATCAAGACACAGGATATACGTGATTCACCCCAGTGTGGGGCTACGTCCACCAACTTATTCTTATTATTTATTGGTCTTCAATCTTCTTACATTCAGTCTCTCCTGTGCATGAAGCCATATAGCCAAACCCTGTAGAGAACAAGAGATCTACGAGCTGTGCACTAGATCCTCCTTCCAAAAATTAGGTCAAGGCACGGAGCCAACTCCTCTGCCAAGCATAGAGCCTTACATACAATGTTTTTTCACAAAGAAACTTAAAAAACACTTGCACTTAGATCCACAAGTCTTAACATACTCTTGCACAAAGCCAACTAGTCATGCATTAAGTCAATGGCCACCTACATTACTTAGCTACTACTTATTTATACATTTACAAAAAGGCCCGATCATGGGTAAACCCATGGGTCGACATCCCATAACCCATTACATAAACCCTAGTAAACCCTTTCCTGGGTCCACAAGTCCACAAAATGAGTGAGATCCCGCGATCTCAGCTCCACCTGGGCACTCCATCTTTGACCAACCTGTCGAAGTCCAAAAAGTGATCAAACACAGCCAATGTTTCCTCAAAACTTGGTCGAGGGCCAACAGGCCCCCAACACTCACTTTTGACTCATCCTGAGTCACTAAGATCTAGAAATGTTGCTTTGAAGGCCTCAATCTTAGCTCGAGCTGCCTCGACTTGTTTCTTCACTCAAGCTTCCTGCTCGGCGAACTCCTGAATCAATTGCTCTGTAATAGGCCCTTCTAGGTGTTGTTCCACTGTATGTTATAGAGAAATCCCCCTGTGGACAAGTGGATTCTCTTTTGTTCTTTAAACTCCTAACTCCAAGACATAAAGTGCTATTATGGACACTGAGATTCCTTTTTATAAAGCTAAACTATCAAAGAAGAGGAGGTAAGAATAGTAAATACCTTTTTACCGACGTTTGTTCTTGCTCAATACAGGTTGATCTTGATCTCCAAGTTCTTCAGAAGGTCCTGTGTTACAATGAGAAAAAAAAATGATACTTCCTACTCTACCATGATTAGCTTCATAATGAATCTATGAAAGAAACAAGTTCATGAAATGTACGCAAACTTTAAAGGAAACAGGCCAAGCATAGATTTATATTAATGAGAACAAAGTGGTGCTTATAGCCATGGATGTAGTGAAACAACTTCACCAAGCTCTCTTTGTCCAGATCCTTACTCAAATAATCCACACATAATGCTAATGTTTCAATGATATCTCACTTATGAGATCACAAGTTTGATACTTCACAATGTCTCACTTATGATATCATAAGTTTGATGCTTTATCTATTCTCCAATTCCCCCTTTTACCATGAGAAGGCCTCCTTATATAGGCTTGGAGAGGCCAAACCACTTGAGAGATCTTTGGGATAAGTGGAGGATTATTCTCCTTCAGATGTGGATCTTCCCTAATATCATGCCTTGACCTCAGATTCAAATCCAACCACCTTCATAGATTGAGGGGATTCTTCATTGATTTGTCTCAACAAACCAAAATTCCCTCAAAAAGGGTAGCGCTCCCCCAAAATGGTGCACAGAGCATTGAAAAACTCCCCCAAAGGAGCCTGGGGAGTGTTGGCACTCCCTGAAAGGGGAGTGTTGCCTTCCAAAATTGATATTTTAGTGGTTTCCTCAGTAGAAAAAGACTTGTACTCCTTGTCAACTGATTTCTCCTCTTCAAAACTAGTCTTTGAGGTGTCTTAAGTGTCCTTATGATGTCGTTAGATAGATGAAATAGGAAAGATAGCATAATTATGTTTGCGACACTTGTGACTAATATGCGACACTTGCAACACTGATAATGACGACAATAGGTCATCATTAGAGTGAGTAATTTTGAGGTGTAACAGATTGCCCCCCAAAGTGTGAAGTTAGAAGACGTGATGACTGAAGTACATTGTATACTTTTTCAAGCAATGGTATGGATGCAAAGAACCTAGCAAAAGTTTCACACCACCATCAAACAAATATAATGACATGTTTCAAACCCAAGGCAGGCATACCTATACTTGAGTGATAAAGACTTTCAAGGTATGGCTGCCATAAAATACACTGTGAATCCATAATTATATTGAAAAAATGGCATAGCCACTGATGATACAATGTGGATCTATACTCTTATGAACTGAACTGATCGTAGCCACGAAGAATACACAGTGGATCTACGAGACGACAAGATATATCCACGAACCAATACAAAGTGGATCTATGTGACAGTATATGTGTCAAAGTTCAAAAGAAACTCCATCACAACCTAGGCAAAGTACATATCAGAGTGATAACTCAACCCAAGGTCTTCTTACCGATACTTATGTAGTACAATTCTAACCATGTGAATAGATTTCTTGATGTCGAACATGGCAGAAACCACTTGATTATCGGTCAATGAGGTAAACCGTTAACAAGCGCGAGGGAAATCATCATTGATGTCAATGATTCCCAAGGTACTCTAGTACATTCCAACGAATGTGAATAGATGAGTTGAATTTGAACATCCATGGAATCATTTGATCAGAGGCCAATGATGTAAACCCATTGTCGGATGCGAGGAGGCCTACCATTGAGGCATGAAGGTCCCAAGGTACTAACTAGTTTCTAGGTCTAGTTCTTGGATAATGTGCTGAAGTCAACGGGAATAGACTCGTCGAAGGAGGGCCTTGATGTATCCCCCATAAATGACACAAAATAGACACAGAGATGTGAATTGGTGGATCAAAATAACATGGACTGACATGGGTATTGAAACAGGGTATTTGTGATGGTTGACTCTCGAGGAAGATACCTCCCTTGAACACTGGGGCGCAACAGCGAAAACATGACATGGACCAAAACCATGATGATGCAATGGACACAATGACTTTCATTAGGTGACCCAAAGGACTAAGGAAACTCAAAGGATTGGCTCAGTGCAAAGGTTCAATAGATTAAAATGTATGCAAAGACAAAGTGTCATGTTCAATGGTGACCATAAGGATTGCTGGTACTGTTCTCAAAAAATTGCTTGGCTTGCTTCCTTCAATTTTTCCCCCATCCAGATAAATGAGTACCTCTTTTTAATTTAATGAGCTTGAGGAGGGTAAAACATGCTCGATATAACTCACCTTCTGTAAGTCCCTCTTCCTTTGTTTAACGAACTGGAAGAAGTAAAGGTTCGGTCCTGTATGGGCCCTTCAATGTATGATCTTTTAATGAGTCCAGAGAAGGTAAACTCGATGGTTTTTCATATTTAGAGAGTCTGAAAAGAACTTAAAGACGACTCTAGTGTTGTCCTTTTTCATAATTTTAGTCTCACGAGGCCGAAAAATAGATAAAATACCACTCAAAAGACGCCCTTTCAAACCTTTTAACGAGTTTGAAAGGAAGAAAGATCACTCAGAAATCTTTTCACGTTTAGAGAGTCTGAAAAGAGATTAAAGGAGACTCCAAGGGGTTCCTTTTTTGTGTAACCTTTACGAGTCTGAAAAAGTGATAAAAGTATACTCGGTTACATTCTCATGTTTTTGCGAGCATGGGAAATGAAAAAGACTAAGATCGGTAACTTATTCTCATGTATTTACAAGCAAGAGAAAGAACAAAGACTAAGCTCGGTATTGGTTTCATTTTTGCACAAGCTTGAAACAAAATTAAACAATGCTTGTAAATTCCCAACGTAATTTCCAAAGGTATGGATACCTAGGGATGGTTGGTATTTTTCCCCCAGCTGGAAAAGCTAGCGGTATAACTCTAGAATGATAATCAAAGGCTGGAGACATGCCCCCCCAAGCTTCAATTCATGCACCAACTTTGAGGTTGTCACCGATTTCCATATGAGATGGAGAAAAAGGATACAGGTGGATGAAAGAAGGTTCAAATACGAGACCTAACAAAAGACTCAACTGGGTATGAGAGGTGATTGTTTCATTTTTTAATGATCTTGACATAGGAAAAGAACTATGTTCAAGGCTCCGGGTTGAATCCCCATATTTTTGTTTCATTTTTTAACGAGCTTGTTACAGAGAGAAAAAACTATGATCAAATTTTGTTTTATTTTTTAACAAGCTTGCCACAGAGAAGCAAAACTATGCTCGTAGCCTTTGTTTCATTTTTTAGTGAGCTTTCCATAGAGAAGTAAACTATGCTCATAACCTATGTTTCATTTTTTAATGAGCTTGCCACAAAGAAGTAAACTATGCTTGCAACCTTTGTTTCATTTTTTAATGATCTTGCAATAGAGAAGTAAACTATGATCGTGACTTCTTGATCATGACATCCAAGAGGATAATTCTTTGGAAGGAATACATGTCAAGGGATTAACATCAACCATGGATTCCAGGAGAGCTTCCCTTGATGAAAGAAAATCATGCTGCAAGGGATACATATCGATGCCCTCGATAAGGGTAGAGAGATCAGGCTCCAATAGACCTATCGAAAGGTTACCATGTCAACTACTAGATCTAATTCATTGGAAGTCGAAGTCATGGAAGATGGTGAAAAATCGACAACATCAGGAGGGAAGATAGAGCGTATATATTTCTGGATTTCTTCAAGTGGTGAAAGAAAAGATGATCGGTGATGGTTATCATCACAAGGTAGTTTGTCAATGCTAAGAATATCTAGAATAGATTCATCAAAAGGAAAAATTGGGGAAATGTAGTCAAATGAAGATGACAAGGAATTTAACTGTGATGGCATCGAGTAACTATCGCGTGCCAATAGATGTTGGTCATCCGAAGAGGGAGAAACGGATTGGATAGCAACGTATGATGTTTCAACTAGACTAAGTGGCATGGTGTCACCTAGTGCCCCAAATTCCAAAGGACTAGGTACAATCCAAGGATCAGATGATTCCAAAGAGTGATAAGTTGTGGTCAAAATCATATCGACGGTGGAAATATGATGTGTAGTTGGTGAAAGTGGTGTAGGGAAGGTACCCATAAGGCTAGAATCTTTCAGCAAGCCAACACCAACACTTTCATACGTGATCTCCCAAGAATGGAATATTGTTGGTAGTGGGAGTGCGAGCGTCGGGTGTATAGAAATCTAACTGATCGATAGTGACAATTTTTCCCTGATGAGGAAATTATACACATCGAAATATCGACGAAGCATCGATAGTCATAGCATAAAACCAACCTCTTCCAAGTAACAGGTTGTAATCGAGGGGAGCATCAACCACCTCGACATCAACAATGACAGTTTTGTTGTCCAACTAGACGGACATGGACTGTAAAAGTCCATGGGGATGAAAACCTCACCCATCGAATGTGCGTAACATCATTGGGGATTTGTTAAGTGTGGGTGATTTTAAACCTTTCCAACTTGATAAATACATGACACAAGTAGAGGCTCCCTCATCCAAGATGGTTCAGTGAATTTGTTGATTGTGAAAAACAACATCAATTTGGAAAGCAAGTTGGTGGGAGAGTCAATATGTATAATTTTCCAGGTTAAACATGATATTTTTGGATGACTCAGTATCAACAGTGCCAATAGAATCCAAGAGAATTCTACGTTGACTTGGGTAGTGTTGTAGAACTTCTAATGCAGACATAGAACACGACGCCTAAGCCAAATCTTCAACAATGTTGTAGTTTTGGGTGGCATGTGAACTAGGATTAAAAGTAGATTTGCGGATAGTGCTTTTGGGAGGGTGTAATATAGAGTCGAACGAAGGTTTCTCTATCTGAAGTGGTCTAGATGGAGGAGTAACAGAGGATGTTGATGGATCCGGTAAATAACTGTTAGTGACCTTGGCTTTGTCAAGTTTAGCTGGTGTGTCGTATGTCTTAGAGCGAGTGGTCAAATTAATCCCAAAACATATAAATATGGGAACTTGTCGAGGCCTCATCATGAGGATGGATAGAATTGCCCCCAGCAGAGGGGGTTTGAGAAACCATGTGTTGGGCACTTTAATCGTCTAATTGAATGAAAAATCAAAGTGTTCAATATAAATTGTTAACCCAAGGAAGTCTGTTATTTCAAGATAATTTTTCACAGTCTATGCTAGATTATGAAAGCATCTCTAATCTAATTGTAGTAGGGAAGTTCTTTTTAACAAAAACAACAAACAATATCACTAACACAGTTGTGTTGATATAGTTGGAGTGCTACAGAATTAAAATCACAATTGCAATCTAAACTGATGAATATATAAAAACCCTTAATTGCCTACCCTAATCTAACTTCCTAAATTACTTTTGATGGAAGAAACTTTGTACTATTGCAGAAAGGAAATCTACTTATTGCAAGAGGCTACTTCACACTTCTATTTCTCAAAACAAGATTTTAACCTAATGCAGAAAAAGGAAAAGAAGTTCTCCATCCATGTTCAACAACTGACTTCTAATTCTCTTGAGACAAGTTTATGCACATTTACCAAGAAGGAACTAAACTGTAACAACAGTTGTATTCAAAAATATCTAACAGTTAAACCATTTGCAATGAAAATGACTAAATCTAGAATTCAAAATAGAGGGGAATTGGTGAGGAAGGTGGGCCCTTTTCTTCTCACTGAATCCACTCAAAGAGATAGGTTACAGTATTCTAAAGAAATTCAATCCACTTCTTCATTTAATTGCCAAAAAGATGTATGTGTACAATAATCGCTACCTTCTTCAGTCCAAGGAAAAAGACTAACAACCCTTTACATTACATTTGTTATTTAAATTTAGAGTCATTCAGTGTTCAAAAACAGAACAGTCTTGAGAATCCCTGATTCTTAGGCTGTTCTTTAGATATCGTTAATACAAAATCTTGAATTCTCCTTCATCAACATCGTGAGCAACATTCTAATCAGCAGGTGTTGCAGCAGTTGTATCAAAATAGGACTGGTGGCATCTGTTGTAACAACTTCTAAGATTAACAAGCTTCTATCGTAGCAGTTGTGTAACAACTTCCATGATTGATGGGCATCCATTACAAAAGTCATGTAACAACTTCCAGGATTGGCGCATAGCTGTAACAACAACGAGTTTCTCGAAGTAGGTTGTTCTAACATTTTGATCATTAGTTAAATCATTTCATGGGTAAAATAAGCGAACGTTATCAATCAAACATGCTAAGTAAATGAAAATATAAAAGTAAGATGAATAGTTCATACCTTGGGAAAAAGGGTCTTGGTGCTCATTATAATAGTCATTTATCTTAGGAATGAGAAGGTTGAATGATCAAAAGGTGTAGTGAAAAGGGACATTTCAGGGTCCTAACATACCCCCCAACTGAAGACATTGCATGTCCTCATGCAAAATACATTAAAAACTTACTTTGTAACTGAAGTAGATCAGTATCTCCTCCAGTGCAAAATTGTTAAGAGAAATGTCTAATTGTCGGTAATGAAGAATGTTGTGTCAAAAAGAAAATCTGTTGTGTCAACAATCTGTTTGGGTTTCTTTATTCTTAAGAATAGGATCAGTTTGAGTTACTCGAGTAAAAACTCCTGAAGGAAATATAGGTTCTTGTTTGCAAGCTTCTGGTATACCAGAAGTTGAATTATGGCATTGAGATCTCCTCTATTTTACTAATTTTTGTGTAGCAGGAAGTCCATGTTTAGTCTTGATTGATACATTTTCTGGTCCTATAGTGACTGGAAATTTGACTACCTCATATCCTACCTCATAGTAAATGTTTCCACACTCAAAACACATGAGTTCTTTGTCTCTGCCCATAACAGATTTTGTTAGTGCTAGGATGTCCAAGGTTATACCTTCTGGATTCTTCTGTCGAGCAGCTGCCACTTCCTGTTTCAGGTCTTTAAATCTGCTTTGAGGTTATTATTTTTTGTTATTAGTGCAACGATCCTAGAGTTTTATGTATTCTTGATCTTTTGTTCTATTTGGGAAAATAGTTGGGCAAGTGGCACATCCTTTGCATGCTGTGGAGTTGGTTCTTGTGTAATAGTTGTGGCTGTCAGGACTAGTTCTTGTGGAGCAGTCTTGACATGGACAGTTGGTTCTAATATTAGTAGCTTCAGTGGGACAATATTCTGTGGAGCAGTTGGTTCTTGTGTAACAGTTGTATATGTCAGGATTTGTTCTTGTGGATCAGTCTTGACGTGGATAGTTGATTCTTGTGGAATTGTCTCTGCGTGGACAGTTGATTCTTGTGGAATTGTCTCTGCATCAACCATAGGGAATAGTGGAAGAATAATAGGAATGGCCTGCTCCATATATTGTCTTCCAATTGCAGCTTCGGCAAACCTAGTGGACCTGGTTTTTCTCCTGGGTAAAGTAGAAATGAAAGTAGTAGTTTTCTTCTTCGTTGTTGGAGGAGGAACAAGGTGTTCTTCCTCAAGCACACAAGGAGGATATTCTGGTATATTGGGGTATGTGATGATCTGGATATCATCAATGGACATAGGATGCACAGAATCATCAGGCAACACCGATGATTCTGCTGCGAATTGAGTACATTCATTTTGAAAGGAGAAGATAGTTTCCTGTAGTTCTAGGCATAAAGTAAAACCTAGTATTCGTACCCCTGTAGAATTCTCTGTCGCAGTAGCCAGAGGGTTCTAATTTGATGTTGATCCAATTTAATCAATGGATCTCTGAGGTTTTCCTTTGAATGGACATTTCCTTTTCTGTGAAGATGCACAGGTAATGATGGTAGGTGCTTGATCAGTTGTAGCAGTAATAGGAGAATCCTGTGTGATTGCAGCAGCAATAGGAGGGATCTGTGTGATAGTTGGTGCCACAATAGAGAGGGTAAGTCATTTTGATGTTATAGTGGACCTTGTTATCCTTGTTTTCTTTTTAGGAGATGTATAGGTAAGAGCAGGGGTTTCCTTGTCAGAGGCAGGGGGTAGGATTTCAATAATCGGTGTATCAGCCAAGTGTTGTGATTGTGGTCAAGTGGTTGGATCTTCATCTATTTGTTTGTCCACAACTATAGGCTGTTGTAATGCAAAGTCATCGAGGCTTGTCTGTCTGGTGCCAGGATGGCTTCGGGTTATACGGTTTCTTTTCTGAGTCGTCTTACGGGAAACAATAGTAGGGGTTTGGACTGTTGTTGCAGCCGAGGGTAGAGGCTCTAGAAGAGGTCCATGGGTTGCATTGTCAAGGACTGGTACAATTCATTCTATATTTACAGACTGTGGTTGGTCTACTGCAACAAGTGATTGGTTATTGGAAATTCCCATACCTCTATGAATTAATAGGCCAATGAGTTTGTGATTAGAAATGCATTTCTTGGGGCTCTTGGATTTTTTTACAAAACGGGCCATGTTATGCAATGAATGTAGGAGAAAGTAAGGAATGTTTATCAATTTTGGATGTCGCAGATGTGATAATAAGATGAAATTAGAAAAATAAAAAACTTGGTATCGACCTTCGCAGGTAATGTACTTGTTTAGAAATTTGGCGACTTTCCCCCATGGCTCTGGTAAGGAATTGACGTCTACACCTCTACTTTTGGTCTGACCTCACTTAGTGTTGACGAGGAACCCCTTTTGTGCATCCGGGAGATGTGTTTTTATGTTAAACCATCGGTCTCTAGTTCTTGGCAACCTTGTTACAGCAACAATGCTTGCTTATGTTACTGGAATCCTTACCCCATTCACCATTGAATACCCTTTAGTAAGATTTTGACTAAACTCCAATACCTCGTTCTCACTAAACTCTTTCAACTTCTTAAAATATGATATCCAGCAGGCCTGAAGAAATATTTGGTAGGCTTCTGGGTGTAGCGGCAAACCATCTAGAGTTGCGGGTTCATGTCTCACAGCTGATCCTCCCATGATGTTTCTTAAGATTCATAGGCACGTAGGAGGAGAAACTATCACCTAAATTAGAGACGCAATAGGCTCGAACGTGGTTTGCAGAGAGAATACAGTGTCTTAGTTAAAATAAGTGTGGGTGGAAAGGTGGTGGAGGTGTGTATAAAATTCGGAGTGAACAACTAAATTTATGTCCCCCCCCCCCAACTAAGTGGATTGGCTCCAGGTGTAATCGGTTAGTAAATAGGAAATCATTCTTTTATATCTTCATTACTTTAACACGTAGGATTAATCACATACCTCAAATCTTACCACACATAATGACATGTCAAAGTAACCGCACAATCCAACTGCCATCAGAATGGCGCGTAATAGCTGGCATGATGAAGGATCGTGAAAAAAATGACAACTTTTGTAGAGACGTAGTCCTTACTGTAGTGGGCCAACTAGATATCACCGAATGTGAAGTCACATCATAATGAAGCAACACTTTCAGATAGAAAGCATTAGTATTTTCTAATCAGTGGTGTTGTTGCATGAAATATTGGAGGGCTGGAGCCACAACATCAGTAAAAAGAAAGAGTGAAGTGGCAAGAAAGAACAACAATAATTAGTGTATCAGCAGGTTCTTTTTCAAAAATGTCGAAGGTAGGTGTAACAGAGTTGAGATCGGTCGATTTATCGGAAAAAGGTGGAACAACATTGAAATCGGCCAATTTATTAGTAGAAGGTGTAACAGCATTGGAATCGGCTAATTTATCGGAAATAGGTGTAACAACATTGAAATCGGGCAATTCATTGGAAAAAGGTGTAGCAGCATTGAAATCGACCAATTCATCGGAGAAAGGTGTAACAGCATTGAAATCAACCAATTCATCAGAAAAAGGTGTAACAGCATTGAAATCGGCCAATTCATCAGAAAAAGGTGTAACAACATTGAAATCGGCCAATTCATCGGAAAAAGGTGTAATAGCATTGAAATCGGCCAAACGCTACCTTACTTTGATTCTAGGAATTTTTTCAACTTCCATGAACTCATCGTTTCCTTCTGGTCATCAATCTACCTGCACACACATAATTGCCTGATACCTTTCAAGGCTTTATTAGCATAGTAAATAAAATAGAAAAATTTCAACTAAAAATAGAGAAATGCAAATTTTGTTGAGATTATTTGTATACAAAGTCTGAGCAAAAGAAGTCCTAAAGTTTAGAAGGGGAAGGAGCAAGCTCCTTTCCATTTAAGATTTGATAATTTGTATCAGCTGTACAGCTAGTTTTGAATTTTGTCTTGGACAATGGACATTGATACAGATGCAGGCGATGACCATTTGCATGTAAGTGTGTATTGGATCCATCAATAGTAATCAACCAGACTGTCCCATTGGGAAAGACGATGTCTACCTCATAAGTCCCTAGCCATCGTGTACACAACTTTCCTTGAAATTCCTTAAAGCATGAATCATACAATAGAGCCCAATCTCCTTTCTAGAATAATCTCTTCTTAATGACTCGGTCATGCCATTTTGTTCTTTTTTGTTGAATCATTGTGGTTTGATGGATGGTGTCCAAACTCTTTTCATCAAGCTCATTGAGCTCCTATAGCCTGGCTTTCTGTGCCATAGTCAAGTCAAGGTTGACTGCTGATGCAGTTCTTAAGGTTTTGATTTTGAATTCAATGGGAAAAATAGGGCTTTTTCCATATACCATCTCGTAAGGAGAAAAACCAATTGTGCTCCTCCAAGTAGTTTGGTAAGCCCATAGAGCTTCACGCAATCTGTCAGACCAATCCTTACGATTTTCTTTCAATGTTTTAGTAAAAATGGCTTCGATAACTTTGTTGGTGCTTTCCACTTGGCCATTGCCTTGTGGATGGTATGGAGAAGCTATTCTATGTAAAACATGATATTTACTGAGTACAGATTCAAATTTATGTGATGTGAAAGGGGGTCCTCCATCAATGACCAATTCTCTGGGAATGCCAAAACTAACAAATATATCTTCAAACAAGAATGCTAATACATCCTCTTCTGATGCTCTGATAAGTGCTTTTGCCTCCACCCACTTGGTCATGTAATTTGTACAGACTCATATATAGACTTTATGATTGGAAGGTGGGTGAATGGGTCCTACAAAATCCATGGTCCATCTCTCAAAAGTCTCTAACACTACCTGAGGCTGGAGCGGCATCTGATCTCTGTGGGTTGGCTAACCCATGTGTTGGCAACTGTCACAAGTTTGGACATACTTCTTGGCATCTTGAAATATGTTGGGCCAATAATAGCCCATCCTTAAAATTTTATGCTCAGTTCTTTAATCAACAAAATGACCCCCACAAGGGCCATCATGGCAAGCTTTCAGCAGATCATAAACCTCATCATCCCTCACACATCTCCTGATTTCTTGGTCCAGACCTGTGTAGAAGAAGCATCCTCCTATCCAATTGTACCTAGCACTCTTTTGAATAATTTTCCTTCTTTCCCTAGGAGATAGATGTGGAGGTACCTTCCCTGCAACCAGATAATTAGCAATGTCTACATACCAAGGTGAGTGAGAAGATACTGCAAACAAATGTTCATCTGGAAAGGAATTGTCTATAGGTGAATTATCATCATTTATATGTAATCTCGAGAGAAAATCAGCAACCACATTTTCTTTTCCTGGTCTATCCACTATAGTGATGTCAAATTCTTGCAGTAGTAACAACCATATTGTCACTCGGGTAATAGTAATAGGTTTATTCATTAGATATTTTATGGTTGTATGATCAGTTTGAATAAAATTTGGGTAACCAATTACATAATGCCTAAATTCATTGATTGCATATACTACTGCCAAGAATTCTCTTTCAGTAATTGTGTAATTTAACTCAACAGGAGGCATGTTCTTGCTGATATAGTAGATAGTGTAGGGTTCTTTGTCCTCCCGTTGCCCTAGTACTGCACCAATTGTAGTGTCTGAGGCATCTGAAGAAATGTGAAAAGGTAGAGCCTAATTGGGCCCTCTCAAGATGGGAGCTGTAGACAATCTTTGTTTAAGATCTACAAAGGACAATTCACAACTGTTAGTCCAACAAAAGTTAGCATCTTTTGTTAGTAAGAAAAACAATGGAGATGCAAGTTTAGAGAAATTTTTAATGAATCTCTTGTAATACCCAGCGTGCCCTAAAAAACTTCTTACCTCTTTCTGAGTTGATGGAGTTGGAATGTCCAAAATTACCTAGACTTTGGCTGGATCTACCTGAATCCTTGCATAAGAGATGAAGTGTCCCAACACTACCTCTTCGTGCATCATCATATGGCACTTTTCTGTACTTAAAGAAAGATGAGACTGTTTACATCTTTTGAGCACTTTTTCCATATTAGACAAAGCATCTTCGAAATTAGTCCCATAAGGTGTAAAGTCATCCATGGATATTTCCATACAGTCATTCACCATATCAGAGAAAATACCAATCATAGCTCTCTGGAAAGTGGTTGGTGCATTACAAAAGACAAATGGGAGAACCTTGTATGAAAATGTACCCCAAGGGCTGGTAAAGGTGGTTTTATCTTGGTCATGTGGGGCAATTTGTATCTGGTTATAGCCACTGAATCCATCTAGGAAAGAAAAATATGTTTTTCTGGCTAAGTTATATAAAACCTGATCAATAAATGGAAGAGGGAAATGATCCTTTGGTGTTTCCTTATTCAGGGCTCTATAGTCCACACACACTCTCCACTTACCATTATTTTTAGGCACAATAACCAACGGTGATACCCACTCATTGTCTGATATAGGATAGATGAATCTGGCGTTGAGGAATTTATGAAGTTCTTCCTTAACAATTTCTTTAAGGTTTGGGTTCATCCTCCTTTGCGGTTGGAAAATGGGTCGGCATTATTCTTTGATGTATATATGGTGGGTGCATAGTTCAAAGGGGATGCATTTCATATCCATGTAATCCCATGCAAATTCTTCTTTATGTTCAATCAATAAATTCATCAGTCGGTGAGTTTCAATGTTGGAGAGATTGGGATTGATGTTCAAGGTTTTTCCAGGTTCGATTTCCACAGCGATGCTCTTAGAACTGATTATAGGAAATAATTCAGTTGTTTTTGTTTCATCATCTATTGTTACAATGTTTGTTGTTACAGCTGAATCACTCTGATTATCAGTAGTTTCTGATTTCATTTCTTCCTGGGCCATAGGGTCAAAGACTCTGATCAATTGGTGGTGCGTGTGTTGTGTAACAGTAGAGGGGTCACAAATAAAATAGTTGATTAACTCATCCTCTGTCTCATCCTTGAAACTCAGGGACTTTCCTATAGCTAGCACAGGCAGATCACTTTCAGCCTCAGTGTCCATCCATAGAGAATTTTCGGGTTCTGCATTGGGTGTAGCATGAGGATATAGGGTAAGTTTTTTTGTTTCGTAACCATCTGAGATGGTCATAGAAATAGATCAAAAACCTATGAAGGTGTCAGTTGTGGTTAACCATGGTCATCCCAGAATTAGAGGATGGCCTCCCAGACTGGATTTGGGCTGCAACACAACAAAATCAGCAGGATACTCCCATGAGTCTACTGAGATAACTAAATCATTGATTACTCTTTCTGGTTCGATGGTAGAGTGATCAGCTAATTCTAGAACAGTAGGAGTAGGTTGGATTTTTGTTCTAAGTTGCAGCAACTGCATAATTTCTATTGGCATGATGTTAATTGCTACCCCTAAATCAACTAGTACATGTTGAATATATGTTTGTTCGATTTTAACTGTGATGGTAGGATTTCCTGGGTCACCATATTTAATAGGTGGATTTTTTCCTAGAATTAGCTCAGACAAATCCCCCACTACATGCACTGTGAGAGGATCTTTGGGTTTTTGTCTAGGTTTTCTGATATAGAGATCCCTCGCAGTCTTGGCATAAATAGGGACATCCCTTATTGCTTGCAGTAGTGGAATATTAACGTGCATATTTTGCAATTCTCTAAGGAGATTGAAAGATGGTAATTCCACATGCTTGGTAATTTTCAGTCTTTCAGGGAATGGTGGGTCTGATGATTCTAGAATGGTTTGGTCAATTTATTCTATATCAACAGATGGTCTCTCCCCTAATTCCTTATATTATTTTGAAGATGGAGCATCTTCAAATATAGGCTCAACTATTCTCCATGATCTTAAGTTTATTTCATCACAAGGCATAGAAGTAATAGATAAGGCTGGCATATTATGTATGTCTATGTTCTGAACGACCTTATTATTTGGATTTGGGTTAGGTTGCACAGGCATCTTAGGTCATAAGGGAGGATTGTTTGGTGAGTTATTGGGAGGCAATTGCAGCTGTTGCTGTTGGTATGGGGGTTGGAACTGTTGTTGAAAGAAGTTCAGTTGGTGTTGGCTTTGATAACTGAGTTGTTGTTGAGGACCTCTCCCATATGGGTTCCATTGCCCATAGTGATTTGATTGTTGGGGCATAAGTAACCATGGATTGGGATATTGATAAGAGGGTGGCATTTGATTTGGATGGGGGGGCATTCAACTGGCCATATGGTAGCTGATTGTTCCAATAATTAAATGCTGGAGGAGAGAATTGAGAATTCATACCTTGACCTCTTGGTTGCCATTGTCTCCTTTGTGTGATCAGATAGATAGCCTCTGCTTCCTCATTAGTTTCCTTCATTGATGCTTTTAGACCTAGTAGAGAAGGACATTAGTCAGTGGCATGGTCTAATTCACAAATAAGGGATACCTGGACACTGTTCAGTGGGCACTCCCTTGGTGGATGTTTCTTCCTGCATTTTGCACAGAAAATGCATAATACTTTCTCTAGTTCTGCGTGTTTCTATTTGACCTACAAAGTATCCATTTGTGAGGCAAAAGAGTTAATCATCTCTGTTTTTAAAATTTCTAATAGATTACCTATTTCTACTCTTGTTGCTCCTCCATTTGTTGATTTATGTACCCTTGAAAAAGTAGTATCCTTGGTAGTTGGCTTATTCCTTGTAGATCCTCATGAATATCTTTTGCAGAGGTCTACAATGTCCTCATAGGATTCCTTAGATATATCTCCTTTTCCAAGCATATTCAACATATCTAAATAATCTTCTCTAACTCCTTTTAGCAAAATGGTTTTCATAATGTCCTTACTCACATCCGGATGTCTAGACCGTTGTAGATTGTATTGGAGTTGCTCCACAAAGTCTTCAAGGGTCTCATCATCCTTCTGTGACATTTTGAATAGTTCCTCTCTTCATTCCCTTGTTCGAGAGTAGTCTTGGTATTTGCGTAGGAAAAGCTGCCTCATTTGTATCCATGTTGAAATGTTTTTCCCTCCAAGGCTCATGAACCATCTTAACACATTTCCTTTTAATGTGGCTGGAAACAGTTTAAGCTTCTGCGCAGTGGTAGTGTAGTCATAGCTTCTACACAAAATGTCAAATTCAAACAGAAACTCATCTTGATCTTCAGTAGATAATCCATGAAAATTTGGGAGAGACGAGAGAGGTATGTTTTTCATAGGAGCCATCCCTCGTGTGGGAACATCATAAATAGGAAAAACTAGGGTAGAGATAGTGTTTTCATTGTTTACCTGATCCTCGTTGTTCTGTGGATTCTCTTGGTAGATCTCTTCTTCATTATCCCCTTGATTCTCCATATGTGCTCTCTCCCTCCACTCAACATGAACAGCCTCCCACTCTTCCTTAGTGACTATCCAACCATTGATCTGATAAACAACTTCTTCTAGGTTTTCTTGGTTCCAAGCTATACTGTTGTGATCCTCAATGTTCTCCAGTGTTGCTTGCTAATTTGTTGGTGAAAAATCTTTAGCTTTTCTTTCAGCTTCAGCTTCAGCCCTTGATGAGAACGATTTTTTGAGGGGGGGTGTTTCTGCTGACTGCGGATCACATCCTCTTGGAGGATTGGCAGGGCAAAAAATGGATTCTGAAGAAGAATCTTCTCTGGCTATAATCTCATCAACAATGGTCTGTCTTCCCAGTATGTTAGGATTTATTCTTCCACGTCCTCTGGTGCCTGTAATGTTAGTATTTTGGGGGGTTCGTTCTCGCGTTTGGTGATTCATGCAGACTATTCATTCCTAAAAAAAACCTAGTGTGCTTGCCAAAATCTACAATTATCTTCCCCGACAACGGTGCCAAAATGTTGGTCACTTTAATCGTCTAATTGAATGGAAAATCAAAGTGTTCAATATAAATTGTCAACCCAGGGAAGTCTATTATTTCAAGATAATTCTTCATAGTCTATGCTAGATTATGAAAGTATCTCTAATCGAATTGCAGTAGGGAAGTTATTTTTAACAAAAAAAAACAAACAATATCACTAACACAGTTGTGATGATACAACTAGAGTGCTACAAAATTAAAATCACAATTGAAATCTAAACTGATGAATATATAAAAACCTTGAATTGCCTACCCTAATCTAACTTCCTAAATTACTTTTGATGGAAGAAACTCTATACTATTGCAGAAAGGAAATCTACTTATTGCAACAGGCTACTTCACACTTCTATTTCTCAAAACAAGATTTTAACCTAATGCAGAAAAAGGAAAAGAAGTTCTCTAGCCATGTTCAACAACTGACTTCTAATTCTCATGAGACAAGTTTATGTGCATTTACCAAGAAGGAACTAAACTGTAACAACAATTGTATTCATAAATATCTAACAGTTAAACCATTTGCAATGAAAATGACTAAATCTAGAATTTGAAATAGAGGGGAATCGGTGAGGAAGGTGGGCCCTTTCCTTCTCACCGAATCCACTCAAAGAGATAGGTTACAGTCTGCTAAATAAATTCAATCCACTTCTTCATTTAATTTCCAAAAAGATGTCTGTGTACAATAATCGCTACCTTCTTCAGTCCAAGGAAAAAGACTAACAACCCTTTACATTACAAAATCTCTGCTATTTAAAGTCAGAGTCATTCAATGTTCAAAAACAAAACAGTCTTGAGAATCCCCAATTCTCAGGTTGTTCGTTAGATATCATTAATACAAAATCTTGAATTCTCCTTCATCAACATCGTGAGCCAGCATTCTAATCAGTAGGTGTTGCAGTAGTCATATCACAACAAGACTGGTGGCATCTGTTGTAACAACTTCTGAGATTAACAAGCTTCTGTCGTAGCAGTTGTGTAACAACTTCAAGGATTGATGGGCATCCATTGCAGAAGTCATGTAACAGCTTCCAGGATTGGCGCATAGTTGTAACAGCAGTGAGTTTCTCAAAGTAGGATATTCTAACATTTTGATCATTAGTTAAATCATTTCATGGGTAAAATAAGTGAACGTTATCAATCAAACATGCTAAGTAAATGAAAATATAAAAGCAAGATGAATAGTTCATACCTTGGGAAAAAAAGTCTTGGTGCTTATTATAATAGTCATTTAGCTTAGGAATGAGTTGTAGTGAAAAGGGACATTTCAGGGTCCTAACACCATGGATTGTTGTTGTGAAAAAGGATAAGTAAGCACGGCGGGTTGTGAATTTCCCTGGAAAAGTTTGGCCACTTCATCGCGATGTGGACAGTATCGAGTGTAGTGATCATCATCACAAATGATACATGGGAATTTCAGTTTCCATGGTGGTTTCTTTTCGGTAGCAGGTGTTTGAGTTTGATTTTTTGGTTGTTCATTGTTATTATTATTTTTTGGTTTATTTTTTTCCTTCTTTTTACCTCCGGATTGTTGTGAAGGGGCAAATTGAACTGCATTACCCTCAGAGATTTGAGTTTGGGGGGAGGTAGAGGAGAGTGCGATCGAACTGGGAGTGAGTGTCGAAGTAGATCAATTTGTAGTTCCAGTCGGCTGGGAAGAAGATTGGGTGTTGACGGAGCCGATAACTCCATCTGCATGTGATGTGGATGAAGGTTTTGATGGATCAATAGTGGCATGGGTAGCATTTGGGATCAAATCATACAAAGTACCAGATTGGGAATAAACCAAATCTAATTATTGATCCCGAGCAATGACTTCTTCCTCGGTGACTACACAACACATGGCGACATCACGAGCAATCGAGGGTAAAAGTGATTTAGTAAACCATTCTACCAATAATTTGTCAGGAATGATCACTTTGATCAACCTTCATCATCATCTCCACTCTTGAATGTGATCAGAGATATGCATGGAGTCAGTCTGATGAAGGGAATTCAAGAGTTTGGCACCTATCTCGTATCGAATGGGTAGTTGAAAGTGCGTGAGAAAGGACATGGCAAGGGAGTTGAAATCTTGGAAAGAACCACATGGTAGTTCAATGTACCACTTGGCAGTTGATCCTGTAAGCATTCACTGGAAAAGACACAAATAGATAGAATCGTCCATTAAGGAGTTTGATGAACACCACAAATGGAAGGTCATCACATGATTATTCAGATCTTCTCTAGGTTTACCGTTAAATTTTGGGATATCAGAAGGTAGTTTAGTAGGAATCACTGGCCAAAATGGATAGTGTTGTATAGGATCATTGGTCAACCGAGATAAGTCAAGGAGATCCAGAGTTGCAAGAAACGGTAGTTGTCGGTTAACCTGAGGGTGATACTATTGTGAAATAGGGACACCAGTAGGACCGTGAACTGGGTTAGGTGAATAAGTGTAACCAGTAGGTCCTTCTACATACAGTTGTTGTTGACTAGGATAAGCAGGATTCGATGATGGTTGAGAAACATTTGCATAGGGAGGATAACCCGACAGGTTCTAAGCATTATAAGCCGGGAGATTTTCTTTCCCATAAGGAGGATAAACATTTTTCCCTTGAGGAGGGTAAAAATTCGATCCCGGAGGCAAATACACATTAGGCCCATGGGGAGGATAAACATTAGACCATTGGGGAGGGTAAGTTTGTTGTCCTTGAGGATTCCAGGTGGTGTTTGGGATGCCCAGATAAGGTTTTCCATAAGATGGTCCAGAAGGAATAGGATTTGATACTCCTCCTTGTGGGATTTGTATCTACTGCAGTGGTAGGACGAATAGGAGTCCTATACTCATCACCAAATATTGGTTCTGTGGATCCCATATATGTTTCGGTAAATGCTCTCTCAGCTAACTGTGGGACCTCTTCGTCTATGATGTTTTTAAGGGAGTCCAAACAAATAAGAAGTGGTTCGAGAGGGGTTGTCAACATAGATGTTGTGTGAGGAGTGGGATTAACAAACGTAACCAAAGTGCCTTCTAGATTTTCTAATGGAGGAGCAACAACACCCAGTGTCAGATCGATTTTCTACCTCTCCATGGTATTTGTCTTCTAGAGGGTTAGGAGGTAAGGGTTGGTAGCATTCCAGAGGCATCCCTTGCATCCTATGTGATCAATGAAGACCTTTATCATCTATAGTCTCAATTTTGGAGAATAACAACACACGCTAAAAATCTAGGGCCAACTAACAAAAAGAAACAGCATACGCTAATAAAATCTAGGAATCAAAACCAAGAAAACAAAACCTTCTCTCAATGATCGTACTAGTTGGTGATGAAATCCAACGTCGCATGATCAAGTCAAGAAGGGGATAGGATATGGTGGAATAGTTACGATGGAAACCTGCTTAACAAACTTACGCCTTGGTGCAAGCTTCCACGCAATAATTGTGGATTTACCCTCCAAGGAGCCCAAGTGAGTTTGACCACTATCTATTCCAGGTACAATGAAGACTTCCCTTCACTGTCACCTTGTGTAAGTACCTAAAGATTATGGATACTAAGGACACCAACTCCCAGTCAACCCCTAGGCAGGTACAGTCGACAGTCCAACCCGAATGTATGGGCACGATAACAAGTTTGAAATCAGCTCAAGAGGCTCCCACACATAATCATGGGTATACCCTCAAGTGACCCCCAATATACGATCTGACTACTATGAATAGTCAATCCACAGAGGGATAATCTCCATAGATCTCCTGAACGCGGCCTCGTTCGTAACCCCTGTGTGAGAGGGGGATCCCAGAAAGCCTATATGACAATTGGATTTGCTCTCCCTATCACAAGATGCTAATTTTTGTTTTGAAAAACTTTGGAGAGTTGTACTCATAGCCTAATCCAAAGTACTAGTCCTAGTCTAATGTTGGTGGAAGATTCTAAAAACAAAAATGTTCTAGATAAATTTTAATTAGCGATAATTTTACAGTTGTTCTTTACTCAAGGGTGTATGAAAGTGAAACTGATGGTATTATGACTCAATTCCGAAAAAATGCACAAGAAAATGATAAGCAGTCTTTTCTTTCGATGAATGTCTATTTAAGGGAAAGAGAGAAATTTATTTTCACTATCAAACACTAACATGCAACATCCTCATACAATTGTTTCTCAATCAAATCCAATGTAATGCTAAAAAATTTCAGAAATGCCTTCTAATATCCAAACGAATCACTAAAATATGTCCTTTTGCTTATGTGAGAATGATAATCAAATGTAAAACTTCTAATGTCAATCCGACTTCAAGATTAAACAATTAGAAGAAAACTTCACACAAACAAAAACACACTCTCATCATGATTAAACAAGAAAGACAAAGATAACTAAAATTGAAAACAAGAACCAAAAATCTCAAACAAAAAAGAAATGTTGGAAAACTGACCTCAAACATCAAATGGAATGGTTCTCAGACCTTTGGATTTCCTCACAAAATCTTCCACTCAGTCAGATAAATGAGAGGAAAACAATAAGTTGACTCTAAATCGTCAAATACAAAGAGTGACTTAAAAATAAGGAAATAAAATGTCAAAATTCCAAACAAAAGGTGATCAATTCTTAGAAAACAAAGTGTTGAAGGCCAAGACAAAGATGTACTGAGACTATGAGACTCTGAGCAAGTGCCAAAAGAAAGGAATGAACCTTAGAGAATGAAACCCTAGAATATTTTTCAAAAAAAGGGGGCATCACTCTGGTGTAAGGGGCACCAGAGTGTTACAACACTCTGTGTAAGACCAGCAGGGAGTGCCAATGCCTTGGTAACAAGGACAGGGGAGCACTAACCTCTAAAATTCATAAAAATGCCTAGAAACTCAAAAAATCAAGAAAACTCAGTCAATCAACTTGAATATGATGAAATCAAGATCCAATCAACAAGATATAAGAATCAAAGAGACATTATGGAGAAGTTCAAATAATGAGAAAAAATCCAAGACAATAGCTAGGAAAGGAAACAAAAATCAGATCTCTTCCCTAGTGGAGTCGTCAATTTCTATTACGGAGAAATCCCCCTGCGGACAAGTGGATTTTCTCTTGGGATTTAAACTCCTAACTCCAAGAGAGAAAGTGTTATTATGGACACTGACATTCACTTTTATAAACCTAAACTATCAAATAAGAGGAAGGAAGAATAATAAATACCTTTTTACCGATGTTTGTCCTTGCTCGATCCAGGCTAATCTTGATCTCCAAGTTCTTTAGAAGGTCCTGTGGTACAATAAGAAACAACAATGATACTTCCCACTCTACCATGATTAGATTCATAATGAATATATGAAAGAAACAAGTTCATGAAATGTATGCAAACTTTAAAGGAAACAGACCAAGCATAGATTTATATTAATGAGAACAAAGTGGTGCTTACACCCATGGATGTAGTGCAACAGCTTCACCAAGCTCTCTTTGTCCAGAACCTTACTCAAATAATCCACACAGAATGATGATGTTTCAATGATATCTCACTTATGAGATCATAAGTTTGATACTTCACAATGTCTCACTTATGATATCATAAGTTTGATGCTATCTCTATTCTCCAATTCCCCCTTTTACCATGAGAAGGCCTCCTTATATAGGCTTGGAGAGGCCAAACCAATTGAGAGATATTTGGGATAAGTTGAGGATTATTCTCCTTCAGTTTTGTATCTTCCCTAAGATCATGCCTTGACCTCATATTCGAATCCAACCACCTTCATAGATTGAGGGGATTCTTCCCTGATTTGTCTCAACAAACCAAAATTCACTCAAAAAGGGTAGCGCTCCCCCAAAATGGGGCACAGAGAATTGCAACACTCCCCCAAAGGAGCCCATGGAGTGTTGGCACTCCCTGACATTTTTTAGGGGAGCGCTACCTTCCAAAATTGATTTTTTAGTGGTTTCCTCAGTAGCAAAATACTTGTACTCTCTTGTCAGCTAATTTCTCCTCTTCAAAACTAATCTTTGAGGTGTCTTAAGTGTCCTTATGATGTCGTTAGAGAGATGACATAGGAAAGATAACAAAATAATGTTTGCGATACTTGTGACACTTGTGACCAATATGTGACACTTGAAACACTGACGATGACAACAACAGGTCATCATTGGAGTGAGTAATTTTGAGGTGTAACATTGTTGCAACCACTTGGTCTAGTTGTGAGCCTTGTCCTTCAATATCTTCGAAAATCGTGCAGGCTTCATCCTACACCGACTGTAGTCTCTGTGTAACTTACATGACTCTACTCTAGATGGAAGTAATATGTTGTTGGACTATTTGGTTCTCCTATGACCTCTTTATTCACTCAACCACAATGAGTAGCTTCATCTGTGCCTGCACGGTGGATGCCTATTGTTGTGCCTCCTGTAGTTGCGCTTCTAGTTTCCTCAGCTCTGGATTGTCTATGAGGCGTTCATAGGTTTGCGAACTTCTATCACTCAACTGCTTACATTCTAATTCAAGGGCCCTGATCCTTCCAACTGTGCTCTTGGCGACCTCCTCCCTCTGATCATGCACTTATTGTGGGGTGCTCAACACTGCTTGGATCTCTAACTTCATTGTCCTTGCTTGAAGCTGTTGAATGGCCTCATCAAGCTTCCCCACTTCTATCTCGTCTGACTCTGGTTCCTCCTGTTCCAAGACTGACACAGAACGAAGTTCTTTAGTCACCAATTCTTTGACCGCAGTATTCTCTACGAGCAACTGGTATTTTTCTTTCTATATCTTCGCATTGTCTTCCTCGAACATCACCCGAATTTCATCTTTCTCCCTCTTGCAGGCAGTTACACAGCACTGTGCAACTCGTAGTTGATCCATGACCTCCTCCTTTTCTTACTGCAATGCTTTTGTAGCCTTCTCCTTCTCTTCATGGAATCGATGACGTCGAGCCTCTGTTGCATCAGCTAGCCTTCGTAATTGGGCAGGCTCATCCTCCAATTCTGCAATCTTCGACAAAGAAGGCAGAGTAGGTACTACGCAGCTTGAATGGATGGATTGTTGTATCTGCTTCATCTCCTTCTCAATTATTTCATAAATTGTTTCCTTCTTTGATCCATATCGCTACAAGATATCCTTTGAAGAATCCTCCATGGCTGCGATGATTAGATCGACGTCGTCCACTGTGAGTGTGGCCTTCATCTTGGTCTTACTAGCACACATCTTCTTTCTTGCTGAGGGTTTTTGTGGGGAAACCTTCCTCTTCTTCGATGTTTCAACCTCGTTAGGGGGATCCTTCGGTGGTGTAACTTCACATTCTTCTTGTGTTTCTCCTTCTTCCCCTCCTCCTTCTTGATTTACTTCATCTCCTCCTTCTCCTGTGGGTGATTCAGGCCCACTTTCCTCTGAGGTGATTTCCTCCTCATCAATATCTATGTTATGCACTTCCTCCTTTTTCTTCTTTTTCTTCATGTTTCTTTGTCCAACATGCTCGACCTGGGTGACCAAGGGGCTTCCTATGATGTCTGTGTTAGAGAGCCCTGCATATTCAACATGTACAAGGAACTCTGTCGACCATTCTTTGGTGATCTCCTCCATATCTTCGTCAGTAAGATTATAATATGACTACAACTCCTCCTTTCTCTCATCCCTACACACAGTGATATAGATAAAGTGTCGATCTATGTGAAACTTTGCTAGCGATCTGTATTGGTGCAATTTGTTCGGTGTCATGCATGGAAATGACTCAATAGCACACTTCAGGTGCTGATAGTAGGCATGGAACACAACGTTCGACTACCACTACTTCGACATATCATTTGTATACCATAAGGTGGAGAACCTTGTGGACAATGGCTCCAATGGCTCAACTTATGGAAATGTTGCTCCTTATCGCATCTGCCAAGTGACAAATGCGACTAATACAAGCAACCAACTGAAATGGAATTCATGCTCCTGATCCTGTTCTTCGCGGTAGTCTTTCTTGAGCTCATTGTTGAGGTAACTCACCCAGTTCATTTTCATACCCTCTATGCACTTCCCAATGAGGTACACTATGAACCCAGAGACCTGTATCAGATGGTTCTTTCTGACGATCTTGCCAGCTATAAGTTGGCAAGCGAGGTGCATTGTGCCATCCTAGATAGAGGCTATCTTATGGCCTTGCTTTCCCTTTTATACATCGCCATAATCCTCCTTTATTCATTGTGCCAAGAAGAGATCTAAAGTATTCCCTAGGTAGAACTAATGAGGGTATGTTCCCTACATGCTCAATCCTATAATCAAATGGATCGACGTTGAATCCATAGTGATGCTCCTGTCGAGCCACAGATATCCTCCATGGTAGCACGGAAAGAGGATTTTAATGCATGCTTTAATCTCCTCATGACGGCCAAAGTGAGGGATCTTTGTTACATTGAGTATCATGGACTGCACCAGCTCCTTAATCCATGACTGCGAGAATATGGGCGGATTCTTCCCAATCATCTTCATCAGATACATGTGTGGTGTGAGCATGGCATAGTTCTTTCTGTTGTTGAGATTAAAGTCATTGTTCTTCAGAGCTGAGATCTATCCTAACTAGGTTCCAAATATGTGTATCCCCTTCGGGATGTACACAATGATCATTATGTACTCAAATTCACGTGGGATGTTGTCATGATTAACCACGCTAGCTAAAGGTGGTATATAGTCTGTAAAGACTGACGATATATTCTTCGCATTATCTAGATCATCGCGGTGCTTTCTTTGCTTCTAAGTAGCACAGCTAGAATGACGTCCAGTCGAGGGGGATGCTTGCAGTCCCCCATTCAATGATGTCTTTATTCCTATAGACATAACTCTCTTGGCCATGAGCTCCACAAGAATCTCCTCCACAGACTTCTCTAACACGCTAGGTTCACCCGACATTCACACTTGTAACCAAATAGATCGGGTAGGTGAATGGATAAGTGAGGTAATCCAATGGATTGCAAGGTCTAGAAATCATAGCACGATATACAATCAATTCTCTGTTAGCTTGGATAATCATGGGTGGAAAAAATTGGTCTCGGCATAGCGTCCGATGGGTTAAATAAGCAAGTGTCGTAACGGATTCCTCCAACAGGTAGGAATGCATCCCCCAATACGAATATGTCCGTTATGGCGAGGTGTCAATGGTCCATTTTCTCATAACTGCATTTTCTAGCCATTCTGGAGCGTCATTTTAACAGTTGGGACGCCTCTAATGGTCATATTTCTTCGCCGTGAAGAAGTCCCATTCTACGTCATTCTATTTTTTCGGAGAGGTTCAGGGCCTGCAAGCCTGCCTCCTCCGAAGTCTTCTCTGGAACTTCCTGTAGTTTTTCTAATTTGTATTTCTTCTTACTGAGCTTTCTTTCCTTCTTTCCTGTGATCTGAGTCTCTGGATTCCTCTTTCCATTCTTATTCTTATATTCTCTTAGCATAGTTGCTTCTCACTGTTGATGTTCTCTCAAAGGGTTCAACGGTAATACCTCTTCTCTTATTAACTCCAAGGTAGGTATTCTTATTTCTTTCATGGATAGTGTTATCACTCCAAGAAACCCTTTGTGGTTGCAGACCAAAGGTGCTTGGTAACTTAAGAAATAAATGTTTTTGTATTTTGTAAAGATGGATCAATGGGATAACTCAATTCAACTTATAGCATTCAGACATCAAAGTGATAAA
>ML787720.1:509171-520091 GCA_009831015.1 Picea engelmannii
ATTCGGAGACCACATGCCAATCGCTCGAAAGGAGGAACTAAGATTTGAAAATCATGATTTGCTGGAAAAATCGCGTGTTGATAGATATCCTCAGCGATCTCCGGGCTCCATATGACATTTTGAGTTTTAAACTGAACAAATGACCTGTTGGTAATAATGAATGTATCTGCCACTAGGAAAGAAGGAGGTTCCATGCACCAGATCTGACTATCACCTCTCAACACAGATATGGAAATGATTGTACAGAGGATAATATGCAGGTGTTTGAAAACTTTCGGCTGAAACCCACGAACGAGTATCATCTCCCGCAACATGAGCTTTTCGGCGGTTTGAACTTTTCATCATTACAACGGATTCTGACATCTGGCTCGTGCGAAAACACGAGCTTTATTTTTGCGCTTTTAACCCTTTTCGGCGGTTGCTTGCATTTCAAATCGAGCACTTTGCTGATGAAACTGAACGCTTTCGGTGGTTAATGAGCACGCCGGGGGCTTGCCCAAACCACCGAAAGCTGTTGTTTTTCCAATCTCTTGACAAAACCAAATACCAAAAATTTTCTTGAACTATGAAAACATAAAAGTAGCTTAAGCATGCGACCGATAGCCAGGATATCCTCTACAAAGTTCAACCGAAAGAACGGTTTTACTTTGGGAGTTAACAGATAGGTCCTTCAAACATTTTTTCATTCTTTCAACCTTGACAACTAATTCTCTCGACCTCTATTACTTCAAATTGTCCTCTTGTTCTTCTATTAGTTGCTCTATTTTTCTGGTTATGAGGTTCCTTAGTTCTTTCTTTTTTTGTTCTGTAGCTTCATCCTCTTCTTTCCTCCTGATCTGATTCTTCTCGATCCAAGTCTTTCCTAACAAAAGTGGAAAAGAGGCATTGTTATCAACAAATGTAATGACCTCAAATTCTTCTTTAGTCGATGTTTCATGAGCAATCATAGGTATATTAGTAAATCTTCCACGTAGGTTTATCATCTTTCCTTTAAACAAGTCGATCCTTCCCAATGAAGGTACCATAGCAGGCTTTCCCAAAATTTCCCAAGTGCTTTCTAGCATAATATTCACTTGTGTTTCCTCATCTAAGGCACAGTCTATGTCAAAGTCTTCTATTCTTGTAACTATGCATTTTTTTTCTTTCAGGATCTCTGGTAAACTGATGTCTCTATGATCATTCATTATTTCTTTCAATTGAAATAACATAGTCTTTGAGTCTTTCTCTTTCTGGTTCTATAACATATCCTTACCCTTTTGTCCTTCTTTATAGTTTTCTTGTCTCATTTTCATCTTTTCAACTTTAGAATCATCCTTGGTCAATCCTCAACCTCATGACCAATAACTTTACAACAAAGACAAATAGGACCTATACCAGGGCATTCCTTAACAAGATGTCCCAGTCTTATGCAATTATAACATAGTGTCAATCCTCTCTTTCTTTTAAATGATCCCCAACCTCTCCTGTACTGCGCACTGGGATCATAGTGTTGGACCTGCAATCTATAAAAATTCTTTCTAGGTTCCTGCATCCACTTATTGGTCCAAAAATTCTTTCTATGCATAGGAATAACATATCTTTCTCTATTTCTATCAAATTTATTCATATCAACTCTTTCTTCTAACTGTGCCCTACCATTAAGACTAGGACAAAACCTATCAAACATACCTAGATTCATGCTTTCGAAGAAAAAAATTCCACTTATCTTACACTTACCAGAGCACAACGCTTTAAGATCTTACCCCTTTCTTTCAGATCAGGTTTATTTCTTAGCATAGAGCTTCGCAAGTCAAGTAGAATATTGCACACTACAACAACAGATCTATACATAGATATTTCTCTTTTCTTCAATTCCCAGCAATCACAGTTTCAGTCCCAACAATGAAACCATTTGTTGGCACAAGGGCAGACCCAGGGTTCAACGCTTCAACAGAGCACCAAAAAAACCCTAAATATCGACCTTTTCGGCAACACCTGTGAAGAAGATGAAGTCTCACCCTAGGTAGAGGCAGGTGGGTTGTAGGAGACAAGTGTCTGCAACCAATATGGGACATCGATCTATGATTACAAAGCTTAACAGATCACTTAGACAACAATATACATTAGTTCATGAGTCTCATTCACATCACAGATTAAATCCTTGTTTCAGATCAACACAATAGCAATAAATATCAAGCACTTCCAATCACTTATCACATAGCATTAGCTCAGATCTAGCATTCAATTATCTTTAATACCCTTAAGAACTAAGAAACAACATCAAATGCATTCATCATACATTCTAACAACAACACTAAGAAAATAAATAGTATAATCCACATCATACAAAGCACATCAATACACAGGATATACATGGCTCACCCCAGTGTGGGGCTACGTCCACCAAATTCTTCTTCTTATTTATTTGTCTTTGATATTCTTGCATTTAGTCACTCCTATGCACGAAGCCACAAATCCAAACTCCACAGAGGACAGGAGATCTGCGAGCTATGCACCAGATCCTCCTTCCCAAAATCAAGTCAAGGCACAGAGACAACTCCTCTGTCAAGCACAGAGCCTTACATATAATGTTTTTGCACAAAGAAACTTACAAAATACTTTCACTTAGCTCTGCAAGTCTTAACATACTCTTGCACAAAGACAACTAGTCATGCACTATGCCAATGGCCACCTACATTGCCTAGCTACTACTTATTTATACATTTACAAAAAGTCCTAATCATGGGTAAACCCATGGGCCAAAATCCCATAACCCATTACATAAATAGTAGTAAACCCTTTGTTGGGTCCACAAGTCCACAAAATAAGTGAGATCCCATGATCTCAGCTTCGCCTAGGCGCTCCATCTTTGACCAGCCTGTCGAAGTCCAAAAAGTGATCAAACATGACCAATGTTTCCTCAAAATTTGGTCGAGGGCCAACAAGTCCCCAATGGATTTTAGCCTAGGTCAGTCCTCTATGCTAATAGTCAACTTTTTTTCCTTCAAGGTTTGTGGGTATATCTCTCTTCTAGATGGTATGTTTTCTCTTTCACTATCCTTTTCCTTTTGTGATTATCATTTCATTTCATATGTTGTAATATTAGATATATAAAAAAGAAATTAATTACTGCATGAAATAAATAATAACTTTTCATTCTAAATTTTTTTTTGCAGAACAAGGATCTTCCACAAGATCTGAGTGATCCTCATCAAATAGATCCAGATCATGTTGGGTATGTTGATGAGATGGAAGATGATGCTCATGATGACACATATACAAATGACAACAAGGTTGATGCCAATGCAGTTGACGATGACGACGATGATCATGATCATGATCACAGTGGTGGTGATGATGATGATGAGGAATTTGTTGGTAGCAACTGGTGACATTCATGATCATATAGACTGCATCATGGATCATTTTTGATATATTGTTATAATGCCTCTTTTCATGGTTACTATCACATGTATCATTTTCACGTCCTCCAATACCATATTATTGAGTTGTATCATTTTGACATGTATCATTTTGAATTCTATCATTTGGACATGACGTATCATATTGACTTGTATCATTTTGTCTTACATAATTATCATTTTTATTTATATCATTTGTACATGATGTATCATTTTGACTTATGTCAATTGTTGGACATGTATCATTTTCACATGTTATTGATCTACTGACAAATTTGGCTTTTACTTGTTTTACTTATTGATTTGGATTATTTTCAGCACAAAATGAGAGCAGAGATATAACACAGAAATATTCAAAGATATTGCAAGAGAGAAAACAATATAACAGAGATATAGCAGAAATATAAAAAGAGCCACAAATATACAGTAATACATGATTTCTATTAATGAAATAAATGTACAGAGACTGTAAAAGTACAGAGTGAAAGACTTGCTAGAATGGTGGTAGCTTATCTCTAAGAAGAGATGTGACGGCTACTTGCATCCATGCGAAGATGATTATTACAATGAGGCTCTAAGGGCCTTTTTAACATCAGTAAAATCCAAAACCCTAAACCCAGAAGATGAAAAGCCAAAAGGTTTGTGGGCCCCGATGGGGGTAGTTGATACATCAACTTACTAGAGGCGTAACTTTTTCATATGATCTCTGTTTGGGGCGCTCAATAGCTCGTTGGAAATATCTATCCGAGAACTACAATTTTTGGGTGAGAAACATGATATACGAACCATGTTGCTCCCTGTTTTCTCAAAAAACATCATTTAGGGCCTCAAAATGGCCCCGAAAGTTAAAAATTGCTAAAAATAGTAAATTACCAAAATTGCCAGAAACATGTTTTGGGCCAATTGGAGAAGGTGGGTGGCCACCGATATCCACCTGGATCAATCCTCCCTCCTTAGGAAGCAATGGTCTCCATTGCGTTGAGTTCTCGGGGGAGAAGGGAAAGGGATTGTTGAATCTGAATCTTGGTGAGTTGCTTGCCTTGTTGGAACCGTCGCGTTGCTTGGTTTGTTGAAGGTCATCACGAACCTGTGGTTGGAAGGGTTGGACCTTTTTAACCAGTCTGGCTACATGAGATGACTATGTGCAGAAGGAATATTTGTTCTTTGTTGCAACCTTGTTGACCTTATTTTGGTGGATATAAGGTGCTTGGGCCGAGGCTGTAGTGGTTGCAGTATCCTTTTGTTCCCCTTTTGAACAAATTGTGGAGAAGATGAATTTTGTAGTATGAGATACTATCTTGCGGCACTGTTTAGGTGGGGTAGTAGTTGGAACTACCTCTAGTATCCTATAGAGATGACCCCCCAGAGTAATAATGACACTACGAGGTCGAGACTCATAGATAGCATGGAGTTTCCACATATATGGCTGGCCCAAGAGAACATCACAAACATCCAGTGGGGAAACATCACATAATACCTCATCCTTTAAGGGTTGGATGTCATATAACAATCGACATTGCTGGCTGACATGAAGATATCGTCCTTGGCGAAGCCACCCGATGTTGTATGGTTGCGGGTGTGGTGTTGCTGACAATCCCAACTGTTTGATGACCTCTGCTGAGATGAGGTTCTTCTAGCTTCCACTATCAACAATAAAATGCAGCAGGGTCCCCTTCACCCACATATGTGAATGAAAAAGGCACTCCCCCTCTTCAGGATTGGTTGGTTCTTTTGGTTGAATTGTTGCAGTCGCGACAATAACAGGGGGGTCTTCATCGATGATCTGTCTTTTACCATTATTTTCATAATCAGATTCTAAATCAGGGTTTGGATCCTTGTCTTTGATCTCGACCACCAATGACTGTTTTGAGCAACATTCATCGGTGTTTTGTGACGGGATTTTGTGGAAATCGCACCATTTTCTGGTGTCCTTTGTCTTCCCGTGACCCTTCTTTTCTTATGGCTTGGACTAGTTTTCGAGAGATTGTTTGTTAGGGTTGTCTTTGTCATACTTTGGTTGTTGTGGATTTGTAGACCTGAACTCCCATTTGTTCTGGTGCTTAAAATTCTGCTCAATTTTAACAGCATACCAATAAGCAGCACCGAGTGATGAGATGTCCAGAAAATCCATTTCAGTTTGGATGTATCTGTGTAGAGCCCCACGGTATTTCAGAACCAAATGTCGTTCAGAGTCTTTGATATCGATATTGGTGCATAAGGTATGGAAGGTATTGGTGAACTCTGGAACTTCTTGGCCCCACTCTTGTTGCAGTGTGGTCCATCTCATGTATTGGTCCTCATAGTTTCCAACAAGGTAGTACTGTTCCTTTACCGCATCCACAAAAAAATCCCAAGTGGGCTCGACCCCATATATTCTAGACTCCTCTGTGGAACTCTACTCCCAGTAAGTTTCCCACCAATGTTTGACATGGGGGAGAGCCTTAAGGAGTGCGAAGGTGATATTTTCCTTGTCAAAAAAATTATGAACAGAGAAATAACCTTCTAGCAGATTTAACCATTTATCTAGGGCATCTGCATCTATTTGACCTTCAAATACAAGAATATCAAAATTAACCTGTACCTTGAAAGGTGAGGTGCCTCCAAAGTGGTCGCTTGATGAATATGTGTCTGATGCTATCAGGAGGCGTTGAAGGATGTGGGAAAAATTCTCCATCATTTCATCCCTCTGTCGCATGAGAGCTTGCTCAAGCAACAGACTCATAGGATCGTCTACTCCATCATTTTTATTTTCTTCCACCATTGAGGGTTTCTTGGGTGTGCGAGAGAGGTTGTACTCAAGAGAGACAAGCTCGAGACCCAACTTGCTATACTCAGACCTCATCGGGGACATGCATTGAAAACGATCAAGAGCAGCCTGCTCTGATACCACTGATCCAGATTATTTTCGGCATGAAATGAGAGCGGAGATATAACATAGAAATATTCAAAGATATTGCAAGAGAGACAACAATATAACAGATATATAACGGAAATATAACAAGAGCCACAGATATACAGTAATACACAATTTCTATTAATGAAATAAATGTACAGAGACTATAAAAGTACAGAGTGAAAGACTCGCTAGAATGGTGGTAGCTTATCTCTGAGAAGAGATGTGACAGATACTGGCATCTGTGAGAAGATGATTATTACAATGAATCTCTAAGGGCCTTTTTAACATCAGTAAAATCCAAAACCCTAAACCTAGAAGATGAAAATCCAAAAGGTTTGTGGGCCCCGATGGGGGTAGTTGATACGTCAACTTACCAGGGGCGTAACTTTTGCATACGATCTCTGTTTGGGGCACTCAATATCTTTTTGAAAATATCTATCCAAGAACTAAAAATTTTTGTCGAGCAACATGATCTACAATCCATGATACTCCCTTCTTTCTCAAAAAATATCGTTTAGGGCCTCAAAATGGCCCCAGAAGTTAAAAACTGCTAAAAATAGTAAATTACCAAAATTGCCAGAAACATGTTTTGGGCCAGTTGGAGAAGGTGGGTGGCCACCGATATCCACCTGGATCACTTATAAATGTTGATGATATTATCAGTATTGACTCATCAATTTTTATATATTGAAGGTGTTTAATGATTTTTGGATGCATATTTATTATGTATGATGGTTTTGATTTACTGCCCATGATGGATGTTGTCAAATTCACTTAAATTATAGATATTTGACTCACTTTTTTTAATTATAGATGATGATCATGTTATAATAATTATATTGTTATTTTATATATATTGGATGTTGTAGAGTCTATTTTGATGGAGATTTAATAAGTATAATGATGTTGTTAATTTGTACGGATGTCCATTTCCCTGAAAATTATTTATAAATGTTATCCTATAAAATATTTCAAATGCATTTATATGAATTATTGCATAATCATATAATTTATTTAAGAGACGTGATATATTTAAATAATTAAATTGAAATAAAACATATTAAATTAATAACTATAAGCAAAACAAGAACCAATTTTGGAAGCAAAAATGGAAGCAACAATGGAAGCAAAATTGGAAGCAAAATTGGAAGCCACACCGGAAGAAAAACTGGAAGCCAAACCAGAAGAAAAACTGGAAGCAAAATGGGAAGAAAAACTAGAATCCAAAAGGGAAGCATAACTAGAAGAAAAACTAGAAGTAAAAATGGAATCCAAACTAGAAACCAAATTGGTAGCCTTATCAAAAGAAAAACTAGAAGCCAAACCAGAAGAAAAACTGGAAGAAAAATTGGAAGGCATATCAGAAGAAACAATGGAAGCCAAATTGGAAGAAAAATTAGAAGCCACACCAGAAGAAAAACTAGAAGAAAAATGAGAAGCCAAACGGGAAGAAAAACTAGAAGGATAACTAGACATAAAACTAGAAGCCAAACCAGAAGCCAGAATGGAAGAAAATTTGGAAGCCATATTAGAAGAAAAACTGGACGTAAAACTGGAAGCCAAACCAAAAGCCAAACTGTACGCGAAATCGGAAGGCATATCAGAAGCAAAACTGAAAGCAACACATGTCACTAATAATTTCGGCACTAATCTTGACGCTAAACCTGGTGCTATTCTTGGCACTAATTTCGGTGCTAAATATGGTGCAATTATAAACAATCCTATTTGCACCCAGTTTTGCATCAAAAAAGGCGTACAATTCGTGAATTGAAATACACTAAATTTTGACACTATTTTAGGTGCTAATTGCATGTTCTGTTGTAGTGTTAATTGTTTATAATACAATATATGTATATGTATGTGTGTGTGTGTGTGTGTGTGTGTGTGTGTGTGTGTGTGTGTGTGTGTGTGTGTGTGTGTGATCCTATGACATCCAAAACCCCTAATCCATTGACCCAAATTAGTCAATAACCCTAATTCCTTAACCATAATTAGAAAACCATAAGCAAAAACCATGTGCCCAAAATTTATCTCATGTATTGTACACTTATATTATTTTCTTATGATATATATATATGATCCTATGACATCCAAAACCCCTAATACATTGACCCAAATTAGTCAACAACCCTAATTTCTTAACCATAATTATAAAACCATGTGCCCAAAAAAACACCAAAAACATATGCAAAGAATATCAGTGTACAATACATGGGTTCAATTTTGGAAAGAATATAACACATACCCATAATTTTTAACTCCTATATGAATGGAACCAAAACTTATAACGTGTTGAAAGGATAAAATGAACATGTTCGCCATCCTTATATACTTTATGAACATTGGGGTATTATTCTCAACAACTTGAGAATTATTTCTTACTCGTGGACATTAATGGAATTGCATTTAAGATACTTGACTTGCAACAATTCTCATAACTAAACCAAAGTTCTTGCAATATCAATAACCAACGTCTTTCTGTAACCCATATTTAATGTAAAAACAATAGTCAAAAACCATACCAAATCCAATGTTTTACTCATGTTTTATAAATCAAACTTCATATTCCATGACATCTCTTCCAGAGTCGACGAGCTTACATGAGTGATCATTCGAACTTGCAGGTCTTCTTCAGTGTGGCTCTCACCCACAAGGAAAAATACCACTCCAAGATCTTCTTCAACACACGCTTATTTATTTCCATGGAAATCTCAAATAATTTTATAAGCATCTCAAGAAAATATTCCATCCAATATCAAAGTTGTGGCTCAAGTCACACAACAATGAAATAAAAATTTTGTAGTCTAGGGAATCAAAGGGATGCTCAAGAAGAGATATACATTATAGGAAGAATATTAGAGCAACATACCTACTCATGAAAGAAAAGAGAAGTATTTCGGAAGGTTAACCAACCACTTTAATATTCCTTGTACATGAGAATTTATACAATAAGAATATGGTTGGAGCGGTTGTACCCACTCCAACTAATCCTTTGTTAGGCTCTCTCTGTACTTTATTACATGTATATACATATATTCATTACACTAATGTCTGGTGTATAATGTATGATGATAATTACAAGGGCCTAAGTGGCCTCCCAACATTATCCTTTTAAACATATGAAATTACAAAGAAACTAGTGTTAAGTTGACCACTCAATAATTTAAGAGATATTGAAATATTGTCAACACATCGTGAAGTTAGGCCAAGATAAAGGCATACATGGTTCTTTCTAACAAAAAACTATCGAATATGATTTGAATGGAAGGATATTCCTCTGCCAAGAATCCTTCATCCTTTAAAACTTCATAGTGTAAAAGGAAAATATTAATCATCAATAGTATAATCCATTGCAATGATGGATCATTGTTATAACTAGTGAAGTTCACTAGTGTTTCTTTAGAAAATTTGAAGTCACTAAAAACTTTCCAAATTCCTACAAATTGTTTGGAATCACATTGCATTATGCAAGATCGATAAAAATGAGGATACTTTAACTTGCTTGTTAAATCTCTAGTAGTGATTGAGTGTGAATCTATGATATCTCGATATCTTATAATTCATGTATAAAGTGTAAACATCATAATATCATATCATGTGATTAGGATCAACATTAGCTCCAAGGCTCAACCTTCCTATACAATATTCTCTTATTTATGTTCAATTCTTCAATTCAAATGTGTACCAATATCTGCACCACCTATATATTAGATGTAAGGGGAAAATAAACACCACAAGTATGAATAAATTTCCCCCTTTTATCATTCTCTATTTCATTAGATGAATTTGTTTGAATTTTCTAAAGCATTAACTTTTCCTCTTTGAAAAGTTGGCTTTCAATGATATATAATAGATATACAAGAAGATAGATGAATAATTGTTAGTATATCCAGAGGGATGAAAGGGGAGAGTAAGGCACCCCTATTACACATTATTTTGGTCACCCCAGTGATCAACTGACGACATGTGCTTAACTCATTTCCATGTTCCCTGAAAATATTAAAAGAGACTTTCTCCATGAGAAAAGTGGTTTTCTTTTCCTCTTTCAAAAACTATCACGAGGAAGGTCGTTGCACGATGTTGTATGCATGGGGTGCGATGATGCCTGATTGTCACACTCTGCACCAAATATAGATTATGACATCATTGCATGATTCTTGTGCATAGGGTGCGATGATGCTTAAGCAACGAAAAAGTCAAAATTCATGAATGTTCTAGAAGATGAGGTGGCCTCCGACTGGTATTGGATCTTACTCGCTTCTCTGATTTAGTGGGATGATCTTAATCTCCTCATCCATCCCTCCTTCATTCTATATAAAGAGGGATCTCTTATGGAAAAGGCTAAGGTTTGCAAGGGATTTCATATGCATGAAGAGTACTACTACATATTATACTTGAGAGATTTGCTTTAGTTCTCTAAGTCAGATTGTGGATCTTCTTCATTAAAGGCATTGGAGAAAAGGTGTGTGTGTTGGAGCAAAGAGTCATTGAAAGGGACCTTGCAACATCAAGGAATGGGTTGTATTCTCCACTTTCCATTTAATATAATGCAACAATACATTTCTTCCCTATAAAGGTGTCTTAACTTTTATTGTATAATTCCTTGATCTTATGCATATAATT
>ML787720.1:533652-547090 GCA_009831015.1 Picea engelmannii
ATGGCCTAAAGCCGACATAATTAAAATAACATTACTAATCTAAATTACAACTAATGGCCTAAAGCCGACATAAATAAAATAACATTACTAATCTAATATGCCCCAATTAAGGGGTAATGAGCCAACATTAGGGCTTAACAGAAGTGATTTTCAAAAATCACAAAAACTTTTGAAAAAAAGACATGCTTTCTTGACTACTTGAAGGAGTTGATTCTTGTCTTACACATCATGGCATTTGAAGTTATACAGAAACTTTTTCATAAACCCATTTGCGTCGTGAATGCCTTCCACACATTTCTCCTTCAAAGCAAATTGTTCATCCCTGTGTTGAAGCCCATTTCCATTGAATTATCCTTCATGACTTCGCACATGCCTATCTTTCTGAGTCGCATACATCTCTTTATCTTTTTCAGTTCAGTTTTCCTTGTCAATAAAACTATCCAACTCCCTTTCCATGACTACATTGCCTTGCCATACACATTGTTACTACTGAGATCTTTTTGTTTATAGTCCTACCACTCTTTTTATTAGAACTCGCGTTGACTGATGTGGGATTCCTTAAGGCCCACCTTTCAACAATTCTTTCCCCATCGAACTCAACACCTTATCTGGGATATAGACTAGAGTCCATTTTGAGTACCTAGAGGCTTGCATGCCTTAATGGCAAGTTCTCTCGTTGATAACCATGGGAATACATCAATGTCCCTTGATTGTTAGATCTTGCAAGTGGCTTGACATCATCTCATTCATTCGCACTTCACAAGATGTACTCGGGTACCTTGGCACTCATTGGCATCAATGGTGAGTTTCCTTGCATTGGTTAACGACATTCATCATTGATCGGTAATCCAATGACTTATTTTCATGCTCGACATCGACACATTCATTTGCATGATTAGAATTGTACCATCAGGTTTAGCAACTGGTGAATACTATATACTTTTCATGACTCTATCAGTAGTTACAGCAGCATGACTTCAACCATATGAAACTACCACAATTCCACTTTCATACTTTGTATTTTCCATGATTCATTCAGCAACAGTTCAGAATCCTCCACTTCACATTCTCTGATCCAGCAGACAACAGTCACCACTACAGCAACAGTCACTTTTCACATGATCCTGCAGCAGTGACATCTTCCATGCTCTAGCAGTTGCATCAACCATATTCCTATTGCATAGTTCATCAACATTTTGGGTAAGTGGAGGTATGTTATTTTCTAAGCTTTAATCATGTAATTCCTCAACTGCTAGCAATGAATAATTTGGAAAATTCCCTCACTCAGTTCCCTTTCCTTTTCACTTCTATGACTTATTCTACATTGCATGAGGACATGCAACAAGTTAAGTTTGGGGGTAGGGGACTTTATTCACGATCATCACTCCATTTTTTCCACGACCATCATTCCATTTTTTTCATTTACCAGTTATGAACATTTATTTTCCAACACTTCTTTTCCAACAATACTTTGTTGCACTTTGCTTCATAAGCATTGTTATACGTATTGGCATTGTTCACACATATACAAAAAAATGGCTTTCTTATACTCAGTGATGTTTCCTTATGCAGATTGATAGCATATATTTTCCAGTAAAAATATGGAAAATTATTATCATAATAGCAAGAGAACAAATAACGAAATGAATGTTGTAAACACAAGAACCAACATTCTTTATATTCATGGTTGTCACACAAGAACCAACCACAAGAAAAATGTCAGTTGTTACTCATGTAAATCCCATCCTGGAAAACATTCATTATCATCACTCAAAGCCAACATTCAAATGCCAAAATTTCTTGAGAAGATCCATGTATGGTTGCATGAGGACATGCAACAAGTTAAGTTGGGGGGTATGTTGGGGCTCAGAAATGTCCTATTTTCATCCACCTTTCCCTTCATCATTCTCCACATTTCATCACCCCATTAACCTTTCATGACATCATTTCCATAAATATTCTTGGGTTTCACCTTATTGTTCTCCACTTTATTCATTTTAGTATTTAAAAGGAATGTGTGATTAAATGTTAGAAAATTGACATGTTTTCATATATATCTCAAATATGTGTGAGCTTTGTAATGTGTAGGAATATGTGAAGGATTAATTCAAATAACTTCTCTAATACTTCCTCCACCATTTCAATATTTGAGGAGATAATTCAAGATCATTACAAGGAGAAGATTATGGAGATTTGATTGGAATATCTTATCCAAGATATATGAGAGATATGTGTGAGGATTTGAAGGGATTATATTTTGTAATAATGGGAAATAGGTTGAGATAAAAGTGAATCTGTAATAATGAGATGGTTATCCTATCTTCAAGGCTCTCATGTATAAAAGAGATTGCTCTCTCTTCATGATTATTCAATAGGAGTTAGATTATGTAATTAGAATCAGAGTAGTCATTAGGATTTGAAAGAAAAAGGGATTCTTAGCTTTGATTCATGGTTTTGGTTTTCATGCTTTCATTATTCTTTTATAAAGATTGATTTGATTATTATTGCTTCATTTGTGAGAGCTCTCATATGTTGTTATTCCATTCAACTCTTCACTTGTTGTATCTTCTCTTCCTTCATGCGGTTCTCCATTTCTAGATTAATTTCCTTCACACAATTTTTCATTCCTAGATTAATTTCATTTACGCAACTAGATTAATTTCAATTCCAGTCATGTGTTATATTAATAATTCTATTTCAGTTGTGTGTTAGATTAATGATTCAGTTTCATTCATGTGTTAGATTAATGATTCAATTCCATTCGTGTGTTAGATTAATGATTCAATTTCAGTCATATCTTAAACATTAAATTAGATTAGTCCTGCTTCAATCTTGCATATACTTTGCATGTGCTTCATTAGTTTATGAACCCTGGGTTGACAAATTAGATAGTTGGGAAAGTACTACAACTCAATTAATACAACATTAGTTCGGCCCAACATAACGAATGTTGTTCCCTTGTCACGATTTATGTTCCTTTTGTTGTTCATTTGAATGGAACGATTGTTGTTCCTTTTGTTATGATTTTTGTCCCTTTGCAGGGGTTGCATCTCTAGAGGACGGGTATTGAAAACGGAAGGTAAGAACCTACATAGGAAACAAGTAAAACACTTGCGCCAACGCCTACCTTTGGATGATGCATAGAGGTTATATTTTAAGACATATTTAGAGCCCAACAGTGTGATTGCCACTTTTCATGCTGAGACTCAGTATAAACAAGCTAGTCATCCCAATCCAAAGTCTAATACTCCTAATGTACAAAATACTCCTCCTCTAACCCCTCCCAGTAAAACCTCTGAAGTTAATTTAGTTCAATCTACGCCTACTGGTAAGAATCAAAATAAAAAGAAAGGTAAGGGTAAGAATAAAGAGGAAAAAATAATAATCAACAATCTGATAAGCCCAAGACTCAGCCTATTGATGACAAATACAAGCACAAACCTTGTTATCCTTGCATTATCTATGGTGAGGATCATTATACGAAGGATTTTCTATGACATGTTGAGGTTACTAAGTTCCTTCAAGGGACCGAGACACGTCATACACCTGTCGTTTTTTCACAACTATTTCCTTCTCAACAATAGGCCGAATTGGTCATTCATGACCAACCATCTCCCTCTACCACCTCTTACGTACTTATGTGTATTGGTGACTCCAAGAAGAAAGAGGTTGTAGTCGCTACTCGAGCCAAGGATTATTCTCCTTCGAAAGAGAAAGTTGATGATTCACCACCTCCGTTGGTTCAACCTCCTCCACCAACTTCACCTCCTAACGATCCTCTTCATCTTGAAAGACCGATCCTAGATACAGTTCTTCATCCTCCTCCCAAAGGCATTCTTTGAAATTCGTCATTTAATCCTCACTCACGTGTTTCCCAAAACTACAGTATTGTAGAAGACCTTGTGCAAGCACCCTTTGCGATGTCGGCTCTAGAAGTCCTTCAAAGTTATCCTACACAATGAAAGTCACTATTAGAGGCTATTGGTGGAATTGATCCTACAGATACGAACTTGATAATATTTTAATTAGAAGATCATATTCCAAGGCTTCCTCCTCAGTTAGTGTTTCAAATACAAGTTGTTGTGGAAAATAAAAATATTTGTCAAACCATTATTGACGAAGGAGTCTCGAATTGCGTCATGTCCGTTACTTGTTGGAAAGCCATTGGCTCTCCTTCCCTTACCGAGTCACACGATACTCTCAAATATTTTAATGGTACATTATTTAAACCTTATGGTGTTCTTCCTTCATTATCTATTACGTTAAAAGGTAAGGTGGTTAATGTTGAGGTTGATGTCTTTGATGCACCTCTCGATTACAAACTCCTCCTTGGCCGTAGTTAGATTGATTCCATGCGAGCAATTGTTTACACTAATTTTTGTGTGTTATGTTTCCCGCACCAAGGAAAATTTGTTATTGTTGATCAACTTGCCTTCTTTAATTATGATTCACGTACTAGCAATGTACCTTTCATTGCAAAAAATCCTCCTGGGTATGAGAATGTCAGTGTGGGTCTTCTAAAGGATTCATCGTTAATGGGTACATTTCCCATTCCACCATCGGATATTCCTCCTCCTTTTGTCACTTCGATTAACATGATATCAACCACTGTTGGTGAAACCCCTGAGTCTTATGACCCTTGGATAATACCTAGCTCTGATGACTATCTTCGTTACGATGACCACATGCCTTTAAGTCCGGTAGAATTGGCTTATCAAGCTATTCAATCACAACCCCTTCTCCTCAATCTCTTTGTGATACATCTCCAAATCCATTTCACGTAGTGTTTCACACTAATGAAATGATCATGACAATCATGTCTATGGAATATACCCCATGGGATGATGGGCATCATCATTCTATTCTCTTCCTGGAACCCGAGACCATAGAGAGTTATCAACGGATTCCCAATCTGTCTATTGTTGCTACTATTTCTTATGTTCCCGAATCAACACACGATGTTATTTATGAAGGGAACTTGGGTAACATTTCACCTACCATCCCTCTTGATGTTTTGATTAAACCTGGAGTCATGGAAAATGTTCACATCGGTGCCTCATGTTCTGCTAATGAGGTATGTATTTACAAATCTCTTTTCCAATAATTCTGTGACGTTTTTGCATGGAGTTATGAATAAATGCCTGGAATTGATCCATATATTGTTGTACATGAGATTAAGACTTCCCCGGAAGCTAAACACATTTGACAGAGACTTCACCCAGTACATCCATGCAAAGTCGTTGCTATTAAGATTGAATTTGAAAAATTTCTTAAATCTAATTTTGTTTATCCAGTGGATTTGACTGATTGGGTGTCCAATCTTGTTCCAGTTATGAAGAAACAAAGAACGATTTGGGTTTGCATATATTATAGAGATATCAAAAAATCTTGTCCCAAATACAATTATCCAACCCCTTTTGCTGACCAGATTGTTGACGATTGTGTCGAGAGTGAAATATTCTCCTTGATGGACGATTTCTCCGGCTATAATCAAATCAATATCTTACCTGCAGATCAACATAAGTCTGTTTTTATTTTCCCTTGGCAAAACTTCACATACCGAAAACTACCTTTTGGTCTAAAAAATGTTGGTGCAAATTTTCAACGCACTATGTCTTATGATTTTCATGACATTAAGCACATTGTACAACCTTACCTAGATGATTTATCAGTGCACTCTATGCGTCGCCAAGATCACCTGACACATATACGAGCCATTTTCCTACATTGTCGTTATTATCACATACGATTAAATCCACATAAATGTGTTTTTTGTGTGGAGTCCAGACGAATTCTTGGTTTTATCGTGTCTACACATGGGATTAGAGTGGACCCTATGAAGGTTGAGGCTATCCTCAATTTACCTCCTCCTTGCACACTATGCAAAATCCAAAGTTTGCAAGGGAAGGCAAATTTTTACGTCGATTCATCCCCAACTATGTTGAATTAACGAAAGGATTTACTCCACTTCTTAAAAAGGGTTATGATATTGTATGGGACAACATTGACAACAAATCCTTTGAAGATTTGAAACTCTCCTTGACTCATACACCACTTTTATTTCCACCTGATTATAGTCACGATTATTTTATGTACTTAGTTGCTTCGGACTCTACCATTTCTATGGTTCTAGTCCAATAGGATGATTCAAATGATGAACATGTTATCTACTATTTGATTCGGAGTCTCACGACCACCGAAACCAAATATTTACATGTGGAGAAATTGGCCTTAGCAGCTATTCAAGTTGTTCAACATTTTTGTCACTACATCTTATTACGCAAAACCACAGTCATTTTCGATTGCAACCCCATGCAACACATCCTTACTCGACAATTGCTGGGGGGAAATACTCTAAATGGATAGTTATTCTCCAGGAGTTTGATTTGAAGTTTGAGTGCACCAAGTCAAATAAGTCTTTGGTTTTTGCCGAGTTAATATGTGACCTTCCCTCTATTGAGATAGAAAATGTGGCAGAAGATTCCTTTCCTAATGAATCTCTGTTTTTTATCAGTTCTTACGACATATGGTATGGAGACATTATCATTTATATCCAAACCCAAACTTTCCAACTCAATATTTCTAGTACATATCATCATCGTATTCGGTATCAAGCCCATCAATACATTATCCTTGGTGATACTCTTTATCGTCATGGTATTGATTCCATATTTAGATGATGTCTCACCTATGATGAAGTTGAGAAAGATTTGAATGACTATCATTTCGAAGCATGTGGCAGTCATATGTCTGGGTATGCCACTGCCCAAAATATCTTATGAGTGGGTTACTTTTGGCCTTCAATATTTAAGGATTTCATTACTGTCGTCCATAAATTCCACACTTGTCAAACCTACAACAATAAGATCCGATCTCATCCTGCTCCTCTTCCCCTTGTATTTTTCATTGGTCCATTCGCTAAATGGGGCATTGACTTCATTAAAAGTAACCCTCACTCGATTGGGGAGCATGGATACATCATCGTAGCCATGGATTATTTCACTAAGTGGGCTGAGGTGATGCCTACATTTGATAATATTGAGAAAACTACAACATTATTCATATTCAATCATATCGTTACTAGATTTGGTGTCCCTCAAGCCATCGTCAATGACCATGGTAGTCATTTTCGCAATTTCATGATGTTTGAACTTACCAAGAAGTTGGTTCTTTAACATGAAAACTGAACCCCTTACTATCCACAGGCCAATGTCTAGGCTAAAGAAATCAACAAAGTTCTCACTACTATGCTTCGACGGATGGTAGGAATTCACAAGTCAAGTTGGCACGTGATGCTCTTCTCGACATTATGGGCCTATTGGGCATTCGTTAATTCTGCCATAGGGTTCACACCTTTACAATTAGTATATGGTATTGAATCAATTATGTCGATTGAATGTGAAATACCATCTTTGAAACTAGTTGTCGAACTTCTCTCTAACACCTTAGCTGAAGAGGAACGTCTCTTGTATTTTATGCAATTAGATGAAATTCACCGTGATGCTACCTTAGTCATTGAAACTCAGAAAAAGCATGTCAAATCTGACGCAGACCCCTTCTGACCCTTGGGCCGAAGTCTTCTCTCAGGATCATTCAATCACTCCTCTGAGATGAATTAGCTCTTTTGATTCCCTACTGGAATCTCAATTTACTGATCCACAGGTCCTTCTTCTTACCTCACGGTCTTCTATACATGACCATGAAATTTGGGTTATGGGACTCACAGAGTTATGATGTCGAGAACCTCTATCCCCTTGATCTCCTAAACACCGAAATGTCGAATTGCCGAAATGGTTTCAACATTAGCTAGCCCCCTGGGCTACAACCCTGGTCCATGCGACCGCTCCTCATATAATCGCAATCCTATTTTGGGGTTTCCCAGTGTGTAACTCCTAGTCCCTTGTCCTTTTGACTCCCGAAATGTCAATACCCAGAATGCTGAAATGGAAATGTTCTGGTCTCCTCCTTCCTCTTTGCAATTTCGGGTTTCCAAACACCGAAATGTCTGGACCCTTTTTTTTATTGACACCCGAATTGTCGAAACCCGGAATGTCGAAATTCTCCTGGCTACACTGCTCTCCTGAATGCCTCTCTGGGACTTCACATTTTGGAACTTCACGACTCCCGTGGCATCATCTTTTCACCATCCTCTAGTACTCCTGGTACCCGAATCCCCTAAGTACTCTTCCTTTCGGGACTTTCCCTGAAATCCTGGATTACTGCCACGTGTCCTCCCTTAGATGGACGGTCTTTATCATTTCGTGATTTCACAACTTATGACCCCCTGTGACACAATCTCCTCTGTCAACTCGAATCCCTGGTAACCAAAATCCCGATGGACTCTCAATCTCTACTACGTGTCCTCCACAGATGGACGGCTGCGATCTTTTTCGCTATTTGGAGACTTTCACCATGGAGTGTCCTGACCTTCATCAACAAGACCTCTGAAATGCCAAAGTCTGAAATCCAAATGTGATCACTCTTTCAGGACTTTCATGTCCACTACTCTGTGAGTGAGGGTTTAAACCTCATATAGCTCTCAACAGATCTGACGGCTATCGGCTATTCTGAATGAGATCCAATGGCTCAAAATCTCTTATGTCTTGCGTGCTCCTCCACTGCTCCCTGGACATGGAAACTTTAATGGTCTAGATCTCTTCAGCTGATACAATGGCAGTTGTTCTCCTCTTGAGCATGTGCATTCTCCTTGACTTGGAAGAATTCTCCAAGTGCAAAAGGCCTCAACCTTTTCTCCTCTCCTCTGTGAACTCTTTACCTTGAGTCTCGCCTGCGTACGTGAAAATTCTCTCCCTCCTGAGCTTTATCTCTTACTCAGAGTCGTAAGGAACTTTTTCATTTTACTCTTTCTACTTCAGATGGAGAATCTGATGCCCTCCTGGCACTCCTTAGCTCAAGCAACCTTTTGCTGAGTCTGCAGGGAGTTCAACAACCCTGTGAAAATTCTTCTCCTTGGACTCTTCTTCAAATCCAGAACTCAATGAGTTCTTCTTGTGCTCTCTGACACCTACTCAATTCCCTCCTGGTAGAGTGTCTATAATCCTCAGTGATTCTAACTTTTGTTGAACTCCCAGTAGATTTCTTCCTCAACACTCTGTGCTTGTGCTCAATGCCCTCCTGGCAGAGCCTTACAGAACTCCTCAGAGATTTTGTTTCCTTACTGTGTCTTCCTCTATGCAGTCTTGCCTCCAAGGTGTTCAACAACCTTGAGGTCTTCCTCTGAGCTAATGATTTTAGCTACTATGCCCTCCTGATACACCTTTGTCTGAACCCGTAGAATTCAGAAATGCACTCTTTGTGCACGGCTATCAGAACCCCCAACATTCTGTCACACCCTCCTGGTCTGAAGCCTAAAATACCTCTAACCTTGAAATCAAACAACCCCTGCAAATGAATTCCTAACATACATCTATAGCATATAAATAACACACATAGACATTCATTTAACACATAAATACTTGCAGGAAAAACTGCTTCTGTTTGTATTAATAAAAATGCCTCTTTACAAAGGTGTTCTGAGCACGAACTTAAACAAAGTCTCGGCTCCTTCTCACTCTCTCTGCATACTAATTCTATGCCTTCTCTGCTACTTTTCTACCAACTCACTCTCCCAAAAGAGATTCAAAAAATATCTTTTACATGAGGGGGTTCTTCGAGCTCTTCCCTCCAATCTACCTACCCTATTCAATTACATTGAATGGGTTGTCTAGTCCAGAATCAGATCTAGATTTTATCCTTACAAAAATTCAATGCTCCCTACAACTATGCCTATCCAAATCACGGCTTTACGACTCAACAACCTTACATTCATTTAATTACATTAAAATTCAAATTTGAAATGAGGGTTTCACCTTTCTTCATTGAATGTGTGCACTAACGTGGGTTGGCTAGCTAGTTGATTGACATGGAGAGATGCTCCTGCATCATATTCCTCAGCTGCAAAATTCATGAGCTCCTACTCATGAGCTTCCCATCTCAGCTGTTGAAATCCTTCTGGATCCCAAACAAATTTCTGGAGCTGTTCATCTGCTCCATCTCTCTGTTGTTGTTGCTTCTGCTGCTTTTCTGCCCAGCTTCTCCTTCCTGGCAGTCTCTACTGACTCTACCATCAGCCTCCTAATCTTCTCGATCACTTCATCTAGCTGCTCTAGTGGCTGGTTCTGTTCATGCAATCTCCTCTGCTGCAATTTTTTTTTGCATATGGATAGATCATCACGATCTCCCATGTCATCTTCTTCACCTGTTTCCAACCTCACTTGTTGGATGTGCATGCCCTGCACTATCATCCTTCTCTCCAGGGATTCAATCTATTCATACAGATGAGAAAATCTCATGTTGTCTACCTCTTTTTCTTCTGCTTCTGTAATCTCCAACGTTGCAGTCTTTTCAGCTTCCTGGCTGAAAATATTGAGCCACTCCTTAGAATGCTCATCTCCTTCTTCTTCTTGGGCAGCTTCTAACACCTGCTCCAATTCTTCTTTGATAGTCAAAGATATTTTTCCTTCTCTTGTTGTTGTTGTTTCATCGATAACATAGACTTTGGCCTCCTCTGGGCTATGTGGCAGGAATATTCCAATTCCCCCAATCATCAGAAAATTTTTCTGATCTTCCTTCCCTGTCAGCTTCTCTAGCTGATCCAAATCCATTTTTGATCTCATCTACTCTGTTAGCTCCTTAGGCTGATTCGAACTCACCTCTGAGTTCATGAGACTCTCACATAGCCTCATTTTTGTTCCCATGACCACCTGGCAAATTGGGATTTTCCTTCTTCCCTCCTGGCAGTCCATGAGATCCCGTAGTGACCTCGTTTCATTTCCCTCCTGGCAATGTGAAATTCCCTGGCTATCCTCCTGATAGTCCATGAGATCCCAAAAAAATCTCATCTCCTTGCCCTCCTGGCAATTGGGAATTTCCCAGCTTTCTTCTTGACAGTCCTTGAGATCTTCAACTGATCCCAATTCATCCTCAACATCACTAAGATTTATCCCAATCTCTGGTTCACATACCTGAACCACTTCCTCTGGTCCGTCAAGGTTTTCAACATGCCTCAACCATCCTCTTAATAGCCTATGTTGTCTTCTATCCATCAACTCCTTGACTGGCCATTTTTCTCTCGTCTTCATGGGCCATTCGTATACCCATCTCGACTTGGAATTTTGCTGCATCCCAAATTCAAGTTCATCCATCCTTGCCCTGATCTCAGCAAGATCCTTATCCCATGCAACTTTCTTCTACTGCTGGAAGTTCTTCTTCCCACCGTGTGCATGACCTTCAGTAGTCATTCTTCCCTCTGTCTACCCTCCTGGAAAACATGTTGCTGTCACTCTGCAATTGTGAGTGCTTCAGCTTCTCCTCGCTTCACCTGAAATATACAGATAAAATCTCACTCTGATACCATAACTAATGCAAACCCCTTCTGACCCTCGGGCCGAAGTCCACTCTAAGGATTGTTCAATCACTCCTTCGAGCTGAATTATCTTTTTTGATTCCCTGTTGGAATCTCAATTTCCTGATCCATAGGTCCTTCTTCTTACCTCATGATCTTCTGTACATGACCATGAAATTCGAGTTACAGGACTCACAGAGTTCTAATGTCGAGAACCTCTGTCCCCTTGATCTCTCGAACACCGAAATGCCAAATTTTCGAAACATATTCAACATCAACTATCCCCCTGGGCTACAACTCTGGTCCATGTGACCTCTCCTCATATAACTACAATCCTATTTCAGGGTTTCCCGATGTGTAACTCCCGGTCCCTTGTCCTTTTGACTCCCAAAATGCTGATACCTGGAATGTCGAAATGGCAATGTTCTGGTCTCATCCTTCCTCTTTGCAATTTCATGTTTCCAAACACCGAAATGTTTGGGCCCTTTTTCTTCTTGACTCCCGAATTGTTGAAACCCAGAATGTCGAAATGCTCCTGGCTACACTACTCTCCTAAATGCCTCTCTGGGACTTCGTGTTTCGAAACTTCGTGACTCCCATGGAATCATCTTTTCACTGTCCTCTGGTACTCCCGGTACTCGAATCCCCGAAGTACTCTTCCTTTTGGGAATTTCCCTGAAATATTGAATTACTGCCACGTGTCCTCCCTCAGATGGACAGTCTTTATCATTTCACGATTTCACGACTTATGACCCCCTGTGACACAATCTCCTTTGTCAACTTGAATCCCTGGTAACCTGTGACACAATCTCCTTTTTCAACTTGAATCCCTGGTAACCAAAATCCCGGTGGACTCTCGATATCTTCCATGTTTCCTCCATAGATGGATGGCTACGATCTTTTCACTATTTCAGGACTTTTGTCGTGGAGTGTCCTGACTTTCGTCAACAAGACCTCTGAAATACCGAAGTCTGAAATCCCGATGTTCTCACTCTTTCAGGACTTTCGTGTCCACTACTCTGTGAGTGAGGGTTTAAACCTCGTATAGCTCTCAATAGATCTGATGGTTGTCAGTTATTCTAAACGAGATCCAGTGGCTCAGAATCTCTTCTGTTCTACGCACTCCTCCACTGCTCCCTAGACGTGGAAACTTCAATGGTCTAGATCTCTTCAGCTGATCCAATGATAGTTGTGCTCCTCTTGAGCATGCGTGTTCTCCCTGACTTGGAAAAATTCTCCAACTGCAAAAGGCCTCAACCTTTTCTCCTCTCCTTTGCAAACTCTTTACCTTAAGTCTCACCTACGTACGCGAAAATGCTCTCCCTCCTGAACTTTATCTCTTACTCAGATTTGTAAGGAACTCGATCCTTTTACTCTTTCTCCTTCAGATGGAGAATCTGATGCCCTCCTAGCACTCCTTAGTTCAAGCAACCTCTTTCTGAGTCTGCAGGGTGTTCAGGAACCTTGTGAGGATCCTTCTCCTTGGACTCTTCTTCAAATCTAGAACTCAAAGACTTATTTATGTTCTCTCTGACACCTACTCAATTCCCTCCTGATAGATTGTCTAGAATCCTCAGTGATTCTGACTTCTGTTGAACTCCCAGTAGATTTCTTCCTCAGCACTATGTTCCTGTGCTCAATGCCCTCCTGGTAGAGCCTTACAGAATTCCTCAGAGATTTTTTTTCCTTACTGTGTCTTCCAAGGTGTTTAGCAACCTTGAGGTCTTCCTCTGAGCTAATGATTTCAGCTACTATGCCCTCCTGGTATGCCTTTGTCTGAACCCGCAGAATTCAGAAATGCACTCTTTGTGCACGACTATCAGAACCTGCAATGTTCTATCACACCCTCTGATCCAGGTGGATATCGGGGGCCACCCACCTTTTCCAAATGGCACAAAACAATTTTTTGTCCATTTTGGCAATTTACTATTTTTAGCAGGTTTTCACTTACGGGGCCATTTTGAGGGCCTAAATGAAGTTTTTTTGAGATAGAGGTTCTCAATGATAGCTGAAGGCATTATTGAGCCCCCAAAA
>ML787720.1:547447-618709 GCA_009831015.1 Picea engelmannii
AGAAATCATGTATTACTGTATATCTGTGTTTATGGTTGCATCTCTGATACATTTCTGTTATATTATTGAATATCTGCAATATCTCTGTGCATTTCTTTATTATATCTCCACTCTCATTTCGTGCCGAAAATAATCCGGATCACCCTCCTAGTGTGAAGCCTCAAAGACCTCTAACCCTGAAATCAAACAACCCCTGCAAATTCATTCCTAACATACATCTATATCATATAAAGAACACACATATACATTCATTTAACACATAAATACTTGCAGGAAAAACTGCTTTTGTTTGTATTAATAAAAATGCCTCTTTACAAAGCTGTTTTGAGCACGAACTTCAACAGAGTCTCGGCTCCTTCTCACTCTCTCTGCATACTACTTCTATGCCTTCTCTGCTAGTTTTCTACCAACTCACTCTCCCAAAAGAGATTCAAAAAATATCTTTTACATGAGGGGGCTCTTTGAGCTCTTCCCTCCAATCTACCTACCCTATTCAATTACATTGAATGGGTTGTCTAGTCCAGAATCAGATCTAGATTTCATCCTTACAAACATTCAAGGCTCCCTACAACTATGCATGTGCAAAGCATGGCTTTATGGCTCAACAGCCTTACATTCATTTAATTACATTCAAATTCAAATTTGAAATGAGGGTTGCGCCTCTCTTCATTGAATGCGTGCGCTGACATGGGTTGGCTGGCTAGCTGATTGGCGTGGAGAGATGCTCCTACATCAAAATCTCAATATGACAAGCATGTCAAACCACGCATGTTTTCTAAGGTTCATTTGGTTCTTCTTTACGAACATGATCGTGACTTATTAGGGGCCAACAAATTTGAGCCCATGTGGCATGGCCCTTATATTGTGAAACGAGTGTTGGAGAAAGGGGCTTATGAGCTGGTAGATTATGATGGAATTCCTTTGAGTGAACCCAAAAATGGGCTTTACTTGAATAAGAACTATCCTTAAACCATTTTTGCATGAATCCTATGTATTTTTAGTGTATCATACTCTTGTGTTCTTTTTTCATTTTTTGGTTTTGCCTTTCGGCTGCTTACCTTTCATTGTGCTTGGTTTCCATATGTCGGTGTCTTCACTACCCTATATCATCCTTGATGATGGTTCTAGTCGCATTACTCAAAACCTAGTGTCTTCTGCATGGGAAATCTATGCACCTACGGATGAATTGATCAGTCTACATGGTGTTTGCCTTGGTCGTGCAACTAATAATATCGCGGAATATAGTGTATTTATCGAGTTTCTAACTGACACCATTTCATTTGGAATACGTCATCTTATTGTATGAATTGATTCACATTTAGTAGTATTGCATTTGAGTAACATTTATTCCATTTGAAGTCCTGCTTTGTTACGGGTATATTTACGAATTCGCCTCTTGGAAAGACATTTTGATTACATTGAGTATCAACATATTCCTAGTTGTCTAAATACATTGACAGATGCATTGGCTAATTATGTGTTAGACAGACATTTGAGACATTTATAAACCCAATAACACTTTTTACAAAAAAAGTAAGATCGTAGAAACTTTATATTGATACGAAAAAAGTTACAAAAAGTGTTTTTCCAAAGACCAAAATATCAAAAATTGAAGCTCATGGCTTCATGTACAAAAATCATCAATGATGTTTCTCGATGTAACAAGCAACTTCCTGTTCCACTTTATAGAGAAGTCGACCAATAGATGAAGATATGCCAACTGTTTTGCGTTGATAATGCCTAGGAAGTTCATCCACTGTGGCATCAGGGATATTCATGGTTAATCCCTCTAGGTTCTACTCAATTGCCTCAAGATCTGTAGTGGCCACTCTTGGTACAATACATCTCTCTCCTTGCCTGTAAATGGGACATGATCCTAGAGGATGATAAGGCCCCACATCTGCGTTATTGAGAGCACTTGATTATTCTTGGATAGATGACAAAAAAAAAAATTATATAATTAAAATATCAAAAACATCATATAAACAAAAATTTCCTTCTTACCTATGTCCCCCCACTAAGATCCCTCAGAGAGAGCTAAGACAGGATCCCCACGAAAATCCATCTCGGTGTATGCATAGTCCTCCACCATGATTAGTTGATTCCTCAGCCATTGGAAGAAAACATCGTTATACTTGACGATATGAACGACACCATGACGAGCCATTAGGTCCACCCACCTCTTCATTTGTGGATCTTGTGGAATGGGTATGTCCCACTCCACCTGTAGACATAGGAAAAGAACTCTCTCCAAGAAGAAGGACACCAAAATGGACCTATAACCAAAATTTTTCAGTCGACCATTTCAACACTTTGTTAGTTGTTTCTTCATGCTCTTGAGGACACCCTCACACCAGTTGAAGACCCTGGGTTCCATGCACACTATTGTGTACTAAAAATGGCTTTGCAAATCCATGTGGGGAGAAACACTCCCCCCCATCCGAGTAATGGTATAAAGGATGGTCTGCAATGGTAAATACCAAATATCTTTGATGTCCACCTTGCCACTATGTTTTTCCATACCTAGCACACAATGGTGACAAAAATAGTAATCCATGGGTTCTCCCCCACCCCTGCTGCCTGTGAGTGATACCTATGAACCACGACAAGACAATCCCATCAGAAAGTAGATATCCTCTATATCCAATGTGAGTGTATGAACACCCATGAGAAAGGCTTGTTCATTCACATCCCACATGTGAACCAGATACTCTAGAAACCTCAGTTGGGATCTCATGCCTTGAATTTTGAAAAACTTGAGTAACCCACATTACCTAAGAGTCATAATTGTGCTCAGGCCATTCCTGGAAAAATAGTATTCTTCCTCATTCTCTCCTTCATGCCACTCGAGCATTTTGACCAAGGAAATCATGCCAAGGAACATCAAAAAAAGATTAGAAACATAAAAAAACCATTCTTGGAAGTTTTTCTAGTTAATTTTTTTTTCAAAAATTGGATTGCGGTCATCGCAGGGCTACGCTTTTACACAAAAATGACATCATCGCACCCTATATTTGGGTCCCCTGGGATGATGTCAGATCGTTGCAGTTCACAATACTGTGAACCTGTGACGATCTCAACGTGCAGTAGCCCCAAAAAATCGACCTAAAATCCAAATTTAACCAATAAAAACAAAATTTGAAACCATGAAAATATAAAGAAGAATAAGATTACCTTTTTGACAGAGATGGTTCGCAAAATGATCCACCAGGCGCTCCAGAATCGATAGTTGAAATTTGGGAGAAAAGAGGGTTTTGGGGCACTATTTGGGTAAATTTGCAAATGAAATGGTAAAAGGGTGTTGTTGGCCTATTTTATTGTTTTTTAACATATTTTATTGCAAAATTAAATTATTTTTTATATTTTATCCATGCCCTAAAGTCTAACCAACTTTACGAATTGTTTACTATTACAGATTAAAAGGTCTAAGGATTAGATGTTTGACAGGGGTCCACCATTTTTTATTTTTTTGTGTATTTTTCTTATGTATAGATTATTTTAGGGTTTTTTAGGAAAAACTCTGAGCACATTCTTAATTCTTTCTCACGCTCGTGAAACCATGAGAATGCAATCGAGTAATATTTTTTCATTTTTTCGAAATTGCATTGGTAATACGAAAAACAAAACCTATGGAGTATCCTTTAAGCTCTTTTCAAGCTCCCTAAACATGAAAATATAGCTAAGGGACCGTATTCTTTTCACGCTCATAAAAGTATATGAAGAAAATGTCTGATGAATGGTAGGTTATCTCTTTTTCAGTCTCATCAAACTAAATTACAAAAAAGAATCTTATGGAGTTATCTTTAAGTGTTTTTCATACTCTCTAAACATGAAAAACCCCCTGAGTTTTCTTTATTTGGACTCTTTAAAAAATAATTGAAAGACCCATATGGGATAGAACCACTCCTTCTTAGGGTTCATTAAACATACTCTGAGGGGCTCATTCGAAGGATGAGCTTACATTTACAAGCATATGTTATCCTCCTCAAGCTTACGTAAAAATAAAGAGGTACTCGCCAGAAATGGTGGGGGGGAATTGGGAAAGAAATGTGTCTCTGTATTTGTGTTAGTGGCAGTAATATTCTCTCTTGAACATGAAAACCCCTTTCATCAATGTATCCAGGTTGGGAAAATCCATTTGTCTCTCATTTGACCATCCACAAGTTCATATGTTGGGCCCTCCTGGATTCAATGCTTCCAAGACAATTGTCAGTTTGTTCATATGTTCAAGAGAAGTCCAACCTAAATAAGCCTTTTATCAAGTCGACCATCTGCAGTTATAAATTTTCTACCATGTCGACCTTCCCTGAGTCAGTTCAGAATCACTTCATAATCTGATCTAATTCACATCTGTTACATATTTTGTGTCATTGATGAGGGATACAACAAGGCCTTCCTATGACGAGTCTTTTCCTGTCGACTTCAACTCATTATCCGGGAACAAGACTTAGAAATCATTTAGTAAATTAGAGCCTGCATGCCTCAATGGTAGGCTTCTTCGCTTTCAACAGTGGGTTCACATCATTGACCCCTGATTGAAAGATTCCATCAAGTGTTCAACTTCAACCCATTTATTCACATTCGTTGGATTGTACTAGAGTACCTTGGGATTCATTGACATCAATGGTGATTTCCCTCGCACTTGTTAACGGTTTTCATTAATGACAGATAATCAAGTGGTTTCTACCATGTTTGACTTCAACACCTGTAATCACATGGCTAGATTTGTACTTAGAGACAATGGAAATCAAGACCCTGGATCTCATCATATCGATCCAAGTTGCGACGGAGTATTCATAAATTTGTACTGACACATATATCCATTGTGTATGTCTCATGGCTATGTATGAAATTGAATTCTTTTAGAGCATAGATCCACAGTGTATTTTCGGTGGCTATGTTGAATCTTGATGACATGGATCCATAGTGTATATTTAGTGTCCATGACTCACTTGATGCTTATGATTAGAGTCACTTGTAGTCTGAGTATGGGAATTCCTCCTTAGAATATGGTATGTTATTACACAGATTCATGGTTGTTTGCAGGGTCCCGATCGATGCGCTCCTTGTTTTCGACACACACATTCTACAAAGTATTTCAGCTGTCACAAGTTACAATTTCATACTTTGGGGGGAATTATATTACACATTATTTTGGTCACCCCAGTGATCAACTGACGACATGTGCTTAACTCATTTCATGTTCCCTGGAAATATTAAAAGAGCCTTTCTCCATGAGAAAAGTGGTTTTATTTTCCTCTTTCAAAAACTATGACAAGGAAGGTTGTCACACCCTGATGTATGCATGGGGTGTGATGATGCATGATCATCGCAATATGCACCAAATTTGGACTGTGACATCATCACATGTTTCCTGTGCATAGGGTGTGACGATGCTTAAACAAAGGAAAAGTCAAAATTCATGAATGTTCTAGAAGGGAATATTCTAGAAGATGAGGTGGCCTCCAATCAGTTTGGATATTACTCACTTCTCTAATTTAGTGGGATCATCCTAATCTCCTCATCCATCCCTCCTTCATTCTATATAAAGAGGGATCTCTTATGGAAAAGGATAAGGTTTGTAAGGGCTTGCATATGCATGAAGAGTTCTACTACAGATTATACTTGAGAGCTTTGCTTTAGTTCTCTAAGTCAGATTGTGGATCTTCTTCATCAAAGGAATTGGATCAAAGGTGTGTGTGTTGGAGCAAAGAACCATTGAAAGGGACCTTGCAACATCAAGGCATGGTTTTTGTTCTCCACTTTCTTTTTAATATAATGCAACAATACATTTCTTCCCTATAAAGGTGTCTTAGCTTTTATTGTATAACTCCTTGATCTTATACATAGAATTCATTGGAATATATATATATATATATATATATATATATTCTCTCTCTCTTTGTTTGTTTGTTCTTCTTAAACAGGTTCACCATCCTAAAAACTTAAAGAAGGAGCTACAAGGAGGACACTAGCGAGGATCAAGCATCGTTTAAAAGGTATGTCACTTGTACCTCTCTAAACTAGTTTATATGACAATGAAGTCTAAGGTGGAGTTTGTATTCTATCTTGTTTTGTTCTATATTCCTATGAAAGTTAGGGATATCATTTTGCGTCTGCACTTACTAATTAGTCCGATAAAAACCCCATTTCATATTTTTATTTTCCAAACAATTCTTGAAATAATCCCTAGAGGAAATGTAACAATCCCCATAGCCAACCTCAGGCTAGGCTACGCCACTCCAGAGAAACCACTCATGCTCTGACAAAATTCAGTAACATTCCCAACCATTGGGTCGGCCCATGCTACTCTAGGGAACACTTTCGTTCACATACTGTGAAGCATACAGTAGCATACCCAGTAGTCAACTAAGCAATGCCACATAAATTTACTCTTTAAACTACATGCAACTAAAACATATACATACAACACGCTCATGGAAGCTTTACATCTAAACATAAACAAAAAATTACTTTCTGTAACATATGAATTTTATATTGAAATATTAGTAACTACCGATATGCATCATTTACAGGAATTACCCATAAGCACACAAGCAATCATAATCACATATATGATAAAATCGTAACATAGGCATGTAAACAACAAAACAACATATCAATTTATCATACAATTGGTACTTATCTTAGAAAGACTATCACCAACTACTTACAGACCGTCCACGAACCTCCCAGCCATAGGCTACATTGTTCATCACTCTCAATAGTGAGTCACCCCTGAGCTAGGACTGAACTCCACCCAGGGTAAACGGTTCCTATCCAGGCTAAGGCTCATGGACAACAGAAAAGACTCTGTCTTAGGTGCTCACTCAACTAACAACCTACAACCTCTCATTCCCCACATGCCTGTCCCACCCAAGGAAGTGTTCCCCTTCTCTGCTCAAGAGTCCCTCGGCTGCCCCACTTCCCTTCCAGGGCTTCAACAATAGGTCAGACTGGAAGTCTCAGAGCACTGTAGCTACAATTTAGCACCTTCGAGAATCAATCCCCAACAATTATCTCACTCAGAGAATTGCTCATGAGCCTAACAAACCAATTCTTCAATCTTGCTCTAAGATAACCAAGTACACCAACCAAAAAGGGTGCGGAAACAGGCTTCAGAAAGGTGATATGGTTGTCTCAAGGATAACGGAATGTATGCGTGAAATGGTCATGGAATCATTGACTGGATAACTAAGTGTGTACAGGAATCACTGTGAACTCTTCGTGAAAAGTGATTGTGAGAATGATGGTCATCCCGTTGTTGGTAAGGTATCCATGAGAAATATCCCAATGAGCTAAGTTCCCCCACGATATGAATGCATGTCCCCAACTTGACACTTGTCATATCGGAAGTTACTTTTGTCCACTTGTCCCCAACTTTAGAACTTAGGATAAAATAATTATCCATACTTTATGTTTTAGGAAATATTAATATAATATTCCCTTGACTTTTGGCCCTCCCTTTCCCTAACTGGTGAAGTTCAGTCCCCCATCTCTTTTATCATGATCGGTCTGTGCGTAGTGATGTATTTTATATTAATCATGAGTCATGTACAAAGTAGGTGCATTGGCCCTTGACATCTAGGAATTCTAGCCTAATACCAAAACATAAGCATTTTGGCTTATAATACTGGCTCACCAGCCTATAATGCATATCATATACATAAAGGTTCACTGACCTTAATATTGCATGCACTTTATTTACTGTGTGTGGTATCCATTGTCCTCAAGGTTGTACTCACTTTAGTTATTGTGTGTGGTATCTTGCGATGTTCATATTACATCATTTTACTGCGCAGTTCATGCGCACACTATGCCACATGATGTGCATTATCAAATGAGGTCAAAACAACTCACCAGCTTAAGCATATTTATATTACATCTACAATTGGTTTCGGTTGATAGATATTACAATCCTCTCCCTTTATTTATGCACTGTCCTCAGTGCATCATACACCCATATATATCAGATTTTTCAAAAATATTTAAAAAGATGCGGGTATTCTGTCTTCATTGCATCTTCATGCTCCCAAGTAGCATCCTCGGGACCATACCAGGTCCATTGAACCTTTACAAGCCCTATGGCTTGGTTCCAGAGCTGTTTGAATTTCCGGTCCAAAATGTGCGTTGGATGCACTTGAAAAGTGCCTTCTTGCTCCACCTGAATCACATTCCAATCAATAACATGATTAGCATCGAGTATATATTTCTTTAGAAATTATACATGGAAGACATTATAAATAGACATGGATGTAGGCAATGCAATCTTATAAGAAACTGGACCAATCCTCTCTAGGATTTCAAATGGTCCACAAAATCTAGCTGCTAACTTGGCGCAGCTTCCCAGCTTCAGGGAACTCCTGTTAGCATTCACTTTCAGGAAAACATGATCAACCACTTTGAATTCTTTGTGGATTATGTTTTTATCAGCATAACTTTTTTGTTTGTCTTGGGCAACTTTCAAATTCTGCTTAATTTTTAACATTTGGTCCTCCATCTCCTTGAGCAACTCTGGCCCGGCTACTATTCTATCAGTTGGGTTATCCCATCTTACTGGAGTATTGCACCTTCTACCATAAAATGCTTCAAATGGTCTCATCTTCAATGATGTATGATACCCATTGTTGTAAGCAAATTCTACTAAATGTAGGTAGTCTTCCCATTTTGATGGTTTATCCATCACATACATTCTCAACATATATTCTATCACTCTATTCTCCCTCTCTGTCTATTCATCAGACTCGTGATGGTAAGTTGTACTAAAGTTTATATTCGTTTTGAATCCTTTGAACAATCCTTTCCAAAAATTCTAGGTGAATTTTGGGTCTCTGTTAGACACAATCGTTTTAGGAATTTCGTGCAATCGTGCCACTTCCTTCATGAAAATATCAACAACATCTGCTACCTTGTGAGTAGTTTTTAGTGGAATAAAATTGGAAGCTTTCGTAAGCTTGTCCACTACCACCATGATCGAATCATGCAGCTTGCTTGTTCTAGGAAATCCCATAATAAAATCCATTGTCACCACTTCCCACTTCCATTCAGGAATTGGCAAAGGTTGCAACAACCCTGTTGGGTGCCTATGTTTTTCTTTAAATTTCTGGCATTCCATACATCTTGCGATGTATTCTATTATTTCTCTCTTCATACCTGGCCAAAAGTATTGGCTCTTGACCGCTGCTACGGTTTTCTGATATCCAGGGTACCCTGCATAAGGAACATTATGCATCTCATGCAAAATTATACGTTTTAAGTCTTGGACATTTGGTACGAAAATTATGTTCTTGTGCAGCGGTATTCCATCTACTTCCAACTTATAAATATCCATCTTCCGAAGTATCTTACCCTGTTGTAGCATTGCTACCAATTCTCTATACTGCAGATCTGTATTTGCAGCCTCCAGAATTTTTCTTTTAACATTAGTCTGATACATGTTGATGGTTTTAGCATCTAGTTCATGCACCCTCCTACTGAGCACATCAACCACTTTATTTTATTTCCCTTTGATATTATTTATATCAAATTTATATTCGCTTAGAAATTCTAACCATCTGCTTTTCCTAGCATTTAGATTTGGCTGATCAAATAAATATTGCAGACCATTGTGGTCTGTTCTTATCTCAAACCTCTTTCCCATGAGGTAGTATCTCCATTTCCTTAGGGCATGTATTGTGGCTGCCAACTCCAAATCATGAGTGGAATAGTTTCTTTCATGCTCTTTCAACTTCCTTGATTCATAACATATCACGAATCCGTTTTGACTGAGGACTCCACCAAGTCCTTCATTACATGCATCTGTGCATACATTGAAATCTTCATTTGGGTCTGCAATCCTTAGTATTGGAGAACTTGTCAATAATTGTTTCAAATGTTGGAAACTCCTTTCATAGTCTGACGTCCACTGAAACTTCATACCCTTTCTTTGCAAGGAAGTGATTGGGTGTGCTATCTTTTAGAATCCTCCAATGAATCTCCTATAGTAACCTGCAAGGCCCATGAATGATCTAACCTCTGTCACATTCTTTAGTGTTGACCATTCTCTAATGGCTTATATCTTCTCAGGGTCCACTGTTATCCCATCTTTTGAGATGATATGCCCCAAATAATGAACTTGTTTCTGATAAAATGAGCACTTGCTTAATTTGGCATACAACTGATGTTCCCTTAATACTTGCAACGCCATCCTCAAATGATGTTCATGCTCTTCCTCTGACTTGGAATATATAAGAATTTCATCCAAAAAGACAATGACAAACTTGTCCAAATACTCTCGGAAAACACCATTCATTAAGCACATGAAAATAGCTGGTGCATTTGACAACCCAAATGGTACCACTGTGAACTCATAATGACCATACCTTGTCCTGAAGGTGATCTTGCTAATATCTTCTTCTTTAATTCTTACCTGATGGTATCCTGATCTGAGATCTATCTTTGAAAATATCTTTGCATCCTTCAATTGATCAAAGAGGTCAACAATCCTTGGTAGAGGATACTTGTCCTTAACAGTCACTTTATTCAACTGTCTGAAGTCAATGCACAATCTTAACATTCCATCTTTATTTTTCACAAACAAGATTCGGGCACCCCAAGGTGATACACTTGGTCATATATACCCCTTTTTCAGAAGTTCTTCAAGCTACATTTGCAACTCCTTCAATTCTAGTCTACTCATTTTGTAAGGACTCTTTGATACTGGCATTGTTCCAGGCATCAAATCTATAGAGAAATCAATGTCTCTCCTTTGGGGTAGTCCTAGTACTTCCTTGAATACATCTTCAAGCTCTTTCAGGACTGCATAATCCTCCAAACTTGGCATCTTGTCTTTAGGTGTCTCCTCCATATGAGCTGCAAAAATTTGGCATCCTCTTCTATAACATTTCTTCAGCTGCAATGCTGAAATTTCTCTAACAGTTACAGCCCTGGAAATTCCCTACACTTTCCTTTGGTTCCCTTCTTCATCCAAGCAAGTGAATGTTCTTTTATGACAATCCAATAGATCATGATGTGGGTCCAACCAATCCATCCCAATTAAACAGTCATAGGAACCTAAAGGTAAGATGTTCAAATCTTCCTTGGTATTCAGTCCATTCATGTCTATGAGGCATGGCTTAACCATCTCATTAACTTTTCTTCTGGCTCATGTAGCCAGTTGCACCAATCAGGATTTCCCATGCTTGCTTCTTGGAAATTGCAAACTTTCCACCATCTTAGGGTCTATATAACTATGACTAGATCCTGAATCAATTAAAATAGAAAGGGTTTGGTTGTTGATCATACCTTCCACTTCAATCATGTGGGACTAATACTTTTCTTGCTTGTTGTCTAGGGCTGCATAAATCCTTGGCACATATCTACCCATATCCTCTACTGTCTCAGCTCATTGTACATGGTGAATAGCCCTACCTTTTTCACCTCTGTGAGGACAATATTTGAACCTATGGTCTCCTTTACAACCCCAACATTGCATAGGTGGTTGTCTTGGCCCTTGACTCCCTATGTCAATCACTATGGTTTCCTTATGTGTTTTTTTCCATTGTGGATTATTTCTGAAGAATGGTGGCTTAGCTCCCTTCTTCCTCTGATCCATATTGAATTTCTTATTGTCTTCCCAAGCCTTTTAGAAAGTTGGCCTTGCTTTCAGCTGGTCATATAAGCATTTAGCTCTCCTTATGGTCTCTTCTAATGTCTTGGGATCATCATACTGTATTTTTTCACTGATGAACGATGGCAATCCACTTAAATACCTTTGAATCTTGACTGTCTCATCCTTAATGAAAGATACATACTTCAGTAGTTCCAGAAACCTTCTCTCATATTCATCTATGGTCATACTTCTAAGCTTGATTTAAAAGAACTCTTTCATTTTCTTGTCATAGTATCTCTTATTCAAGTACTTCTTCTCAAAATACTTCTTGAATTCCCTCCAAGTAACACTTTTCTCTACAATGTGTTGTACCTACACAAGTTGATCCCACCACATGGAGGCCTTTCCTTTGAGTTGATAGATAGTGATTCTACCTTCAGCATGAGAAGAATAATTATTCAATTGAAAATACTTTCTCATGCCTAGAAACCATGTTTCGGCATCTTCATCCTTCTTGTGCTCACCATCAAATGTAGGAGGTTTGATTTTGTTCATTTCTCCTTGCAGCTCATCCACCCTAGATCTCTTATACCTTCTAACAGGGGATAGACTTGAGTTGTTTCCTGCTCTCTTATGATAATGCCTTTGGGGATGATGGTGATGTCTTCTAGCACTTTTTACTTTTCCTTTTTCCTCTGAAGATTTGTGACTCTCAGATTTACTTGAGTCACTCTCCTTAACCAATTTCTTCTCTATTATATTCAAACCTTCCAATAGCTTCATGTTGAAGTCATCCTGCTACTCTTTGGATTTCATAAGCCTTTCATTATCATCTTTATGGCTTTGGACATCCTTCTGCAAATTCTTAATGGTCTTAGCTTTATTCATATCTACATTCCTTTCTTCTCCATGTCCATTGAAGTTTGTTCCTTCCATGCCCAAATGGACATCCATCCCTCTGCTCTTCTCTGGATGACTGTAATTGCCTTGTGCCTCTTCCATTCCTATGGAATATGCACTGGTCTGACCTGACCGAGTTGTTGTTAATTTTGCAAAATGTGTGGCCATCGAAACTAATCAGGCTAACAATTCAGCAATTCATGAGAATATGCACCATTTAGATTCAACATACACATCATCATTATCACTCTCAGCTTCCTAGTGTTATCACCACGACAATTATAGATAAGACCCAAGTCTCTAGAACATAGACATGCAGTGCCTTCCGAGCTACACTTGTGTAAGAAGGGGGTTTGTCTAAACCACTTTCGCCAAGATGCGGTATCACGTGTCTCAAGATGTCAAATCCACCACTCATGGAGTGGGTGACGGCTAGTCAAATCACCTTACTTCATTCGTTCGGTACTTCACATCTATGTGATGTCAGTTGAACACCGCCATGTAATGAACTCAAAAGCTAATCATTTGAAATGGATTGGCTGAGCATGGAAACCCAACGCTCTTGTATGTAATCTGTATGTGCTTCATAAATGGAGTTCTATAATTACCACTCCCCAAGTATGAAGATATTTGCATATCCATAACCAAAGTAATCTCCAAATTGTTCGACTTCCTGCTCTCTGTAAATACACATTTCAGTATCCCCAACCTGAGATACATGGACAAAGCTAAGTTGAGTGAAACTGGTTATTCGAACAACGTGCTAGGCTTTCCTGCAAATAAGGAGGAAAGGGTCCTTGCGCACATTCTAGAAACTAAGCTCCACATAGAGCTGGTTATAGACTCATGATTAGAAGACAGGTTGAATCCCACTATAAAGTATTTAGTCATCAACAGGCCAGCCACTAAGAAGAAAAGGAGTAAGCGGCATAAGAAGGAGGAATCTACGGCTGAAGCGGCCGAAAGTGTTGGAGAGAATCAACCGATCTGGTAAGACTCTTCTTTAAAGGTGGAGATCGCTAAGTTGAAGTAAGTCTTCAACTAAGATAAGCATGTCTTAGCTAATTTTGAACAGCCGGTAGCGGAGGTAAAGAGTACAAGAAATGATAGGTTTGTTCTTCAAACAACCCTTTTTACAACAAGCTAACTGCTATCATCACCCTTTTGTAATTTTGTGATTAATATGATTATATAAATACAGAAATGGATTTTAGACTGTTTTATTACAATTTCTATCTAGTGATGTTATGACTCTTGTTTTCTTTTATAATAAGTTTTTCTTGTAATCTTATATTTTATTTTCATCTGTCTAAATCGGAGGAAATTAAAACTCAGAATTCTTTTTAATTAATTCTTTGATGTGGTTATGTGTTTCTTTTTCTTTTATTATTATGCAATTTAAACTCAGACTCATTGCCTTCCAAGCGACTTTGCATACATTAACTTGACCTGTTCATTTATATTTATCATGCATAGCAATATTACAAGGTAAAATGCTTCTCCACGCACCTAAATCTACTGTGCATTTCTTCTTCATTGTACCGACTACTTACATGCACTACTCTGGCGTTGTGCACCAATACTCACTGCCCATAGTTTCAAAACCGCACACCGATATTCCACATGCATTTTTTTCCTATGCATGCACCATGTCAAGTTTAACATATTCCATAACGCTCAAATATCTACGCACACTACTGAATACACCATCGTGAAACAACTTATACTCATACTTATGCACATACTAACAAAACTCATCTGTGTTAAGTAATACTTGTGCACCCCATGTGCACCTTACTATGTGTGTGCTTACTGCGCAAGGCTAATTTCAACGCGTGCATCTACACACAATAATCTTTTGCACGGTGCCATAATTTACCACACACACTGGCACGCCAACGTTTTCCCACGCGGTGCCAAATTTACCACGCGCGCCAATATGCCAACATTTTCCAAGGACACTCCATGACTCCAATTCTGGTCACTTCGAAGTTACTTTTCTGTGAATATTCACTTCAATTGCACCCCTGTAGCCCATCCAAGCTCAGTGTTGAACTGAAGCTCTGATACCATACTGTAATAATCCCCCCCAGCCAACTTCAGGCCGGGGTACATCACTCCAGAGAAACCACTCATGATCTGACACCAGTCGGTAAAATTCCCGGCCATCAGGCTAGGCCATGCTACTCTAGGGAACACTTTTGTTCCCATACTATGGAACATATAGTAGCATACCCAGTATTCAACTAAGCAATGCCACATAAATTTACTCTTTAAACTGCTTGAAACTAAGACATATACATACAACATGCTCGCAAAATCTTTACATCTAAACATAAACAAACAATTACTTTCTGTAACATATGAATTTTATATTGAAATAACAATAACTACCGATATGCATCATTTACAGGAATTACCCATAAGCACACAAGCAATCATAGTCACATATATGATAAAATCGTAACATAGGCATGTAAATAACAAAACAACATATCAATTTATCATACAATTGGTACTTATCTTAGAAAGACTATCACCAAATAATTACAAACCATCCATGAACCTCCCAGCCATAGACTACACTGTTCATCACTCTCAACAGTGAGTCACCCCCGAGTTGGGACTGAACTCCACCTAAGGTAAAGGGTTCCTATCGAGGCTAAGGCTCATGGACAACAGGAAATACTCTGCCTCAGGTGGTCACTCAACTAACAACCTACAACCTCTCATTCCCCACATGCTTGTCCCACCCAAGGAAGTGTGCCACTTCTCTGCTCAACAGTCCCTCGGCTGCCCCACTTCCCTTCTAGGGCTTCAGTAACAGGATGAACCAGAAGTCTCAGAGCGTTGTAGCTGCAGTTTAGCACCTTCAGGATCAATCCTGAGCAATTCTCTCACTCAGAGAACTTCTCACGGGCCTGACAACCCACTTATTTAATCCCGCTCCAAGCTAACTAGGTACACCAACCAAAAAGGGTGAGAAAACAGGCTTCGAAAAGGTGAAATGGTTGTCTCAAGGATAACAGAATGTATGCATGAAATGGTCATGGAATCATTGACTATATAACTGAGTGTGTACATGAATCACTATGAACTCTTCGTGAAAAGTGATTGTGAGAATGATGGTCATCCCGCTATTGGTAAGGTATCCATGAGAAATCCACCAAGGAGCTAAGTTCCCCCACGATATGCATCATTTACAGGAATTACCCATAAGCACACAAACAATCATAATCACATATATGATAAAATCGTAACATAGGCATGTAAATAAAAAAACAACATATCAATTTATCATACAATTGGTACTTATCTTAGAAAGACTTCCACCAAATTATTACAGACCATCCACAAACCTCTCATCCATAGAATACACTATTCATCACTCTCAACAGTGAGTCACCCCCAAGATGGGACTAAACTCCACCCAGGGTAAAGGGTTCCTATCCAGGATAAGGCTCATGGACAATAGAAAAGACTTTGTCTCAAGTGCTCACTCAACTAACAACCTACAACCTCTCATTCCCCACATGCTTGTCCCAGCCAAGGAAGTGTGTCCCTTCTTTGCTCAACAATCCCTTGGCTGCCCCACTTCACTTCCAGGGCTTCAGCAATAGGCCGAACTGGAAGTCTCAGAGCGCTATAACTACAATTTAGCACCTTTGAGAATCAATCTTGAGCAATTCTTTGGCTCAGAGAACTACTCATGGGCCTAACAACTCGCTTCTTCAATCCTGCTCCAAGCTAACCAGGTACACCAACCAAAAAGGGTGCAAAAACAGGCTTTGAAAAGGTGAAATGGTTGTCTCAAGGATAATAGAATGTATGTATGAAATGGTCATGGAATCATTGACTAGATAACTGAGTGTGTACAGGAATCACTGTGAACTCTTCATGAAAAGTGATTGTGAGAATGATGGTCGTCCCGCTATTGGTAAGGTATCCATGAGAAATCTCCCAATGAGCTAAGTTCCCCCACGATATGAATGCATGTCCCCAACTTGACACTTGTCATATCGGAAGTTACTTTTGTCCACTTTTCCCCAACTTTAGAACTTAGTATAAAATAATTATCCATACTTTATGTTTTAGGAAATATTAATCTAATATTCCCTTGAATTTTGGCCCTCCCTTTCTCTAACTGGTGAAGTTCAGTCCCCCATCTCTTTTATCATGGTCGGTCTACATGCAATGATGTATTTTATATTAATCATGAGTCATGTACAAAGTAGGCGCATTGGCCATTGACATCTAGGCGTTTCAGCCTAATACCAAAACATAAGCATTCTGGCTTATAATATTGGCTCACCAGCCTATAATGCATATCATATACATAAAGGTTTGTTGACCTTAATATTGTTCACACTTTAGTTACTACACATGGTATCCGTTGTCCTCAAGGTTGTGCGCACTTTAGTTACTGTGTGAGGTATCTTGCGATGTGAATATTACATCATTTTACTACGCAGTTCATGCACGCACTATACCACATTATGTGCATTATCAAATGAGGTCAAAACAAATCACCAGCTTAAGTAAATTTATATTACATTTTCAATTGGGTTCGGTCAAGGGATATTACAGGAAACATCACCATACATGGTCACTTAATTAGGATCATTAATACATCCAAGGCCCAACCTCCCTTTACTATACTGTAATGCCCCTAGCCTCCATGTTGGGCCACATCACCACAAACCTCAACGTTCATAGATTACTACTGAATAACACTACTCCCATCATCTATTGTGTAGATTCTAACCTATCTCATTGATCTACATAGTATTACTTAAATTAATATGAATGACCCCAAGTTGATTCACATGCACACAATTTCCTCTTTTGACACAACTTATAATAGTGGAAGTAACTTAAAACAACTACACACACTAACATGTTGAGCACTCAAAACCTTATAGTGCACATAAATCACTATGAACACTTTATCACTACTGCACACTCCACCTTTCTGGTGTCACACGTAGATTCTATTCTCCTTGTGCACACGAGTTGCTTCCCACACACACCACTCATCCAACCTCTTGTTTGCAAGAGGTATTTCCCCACACGTGTGACCATTCTAACCCTGTCTCAGAGGTTTATGACCAATATTACCAGGTTAAATTAACAAGGATGATTAACAAAAATTATTATACAACCTATATGACTACTATACTGAATAATAACATAACATTTAAATGTATAAACAAAATTATACAGAACTACAACCGTTTCCTATATGCAACCATCATACAAGGAATAACCATAGTAGGCATAAGTAAATACCACACAGTAATTAGACAGACACATAAAGAACACTTATCTTTTATGAAATGTCATCAACTGCGTGTAGGACTCAGACATTCTTCCCAGCCATAGACTTTGTTTCTCATAAGATTTCGGCAACAGGTTTCCCTCGAGTTGGGGTGTAAAATCCACCAGGGAAAAATGGATTACTTAAGACATGATGAGGTCTAATAACAACAAAATTTCTCATTCCAAGGTACCCACTGCTACAACTAGTCTACAGCCCCTCATTCCCCACATGCCTGTCCCACCCCTGGAAGTGTGCCTTTTCTTTGCTCAACAGTCCTTTGGCTGCCCCACTTCCCTTCTAGGGCTTCAAACACAAGCCAAATAGGAAGTCTTAGAGCACTGCAACTAATTCCTAGTGCACCAGGTAACAATTCCCTACAAATATCTCACCTGGAGAAATGCTCATAGGCCTGACAACCCACCTCTTCAACACAACAAATATCTCCCCTGGAGAGAAATGATCAAGGGCCTGGGAACCCACTTCTTCAACCCAAAATCCTTGACCCAAGAACACGGTTATACAATGACAATCAGTTACAACAAGACCTGATTCCTTCGTGGAGGAAAGTTGGTCTCCCGATGACAGAATGAGTCCTCCTCAAAATACACTAAGGCCAACAATATATATTTCATGCATTAAATTAGACAATTGTCACCTTCATAAATGGTGTTAGACACTTGGTGACTCGTTCCCATCTCTCGGGAACTTAGGATAAACAATTATGCATATATTATACTTTTCTGCAAGTATTAATAAAATATTCCCTTGGACTTGAGCTCCTTCGGCTTAACCCCTCTCATAAACTTTGAGCCCCCTTTTTCCCTTTTTCGGTGGAGTTCAACCCCCCATCTCTTTTTCGTTTGAGTCTGTCTGTGCATAGTGATGTGATATATTAATAACTTGAGTGTGGTACACTTTACAAGAATATGTGCACTGGCCTATTTGTGTCCCGGCTCACCAGCCCAATAATCACAAAGGCTCTCTAGCCTCAAAACACACACACACACACACACACACACACACACACACACACACACACACACACACACACACACATATATACATCACAATCATTTATGTGCACTTTATTTAGTGCATGCAACACTGTGGAAAATGTGAACCCTCCCTTAATGTGCAATCCACATGCACTACATCAGGTACACACAACACTATGGAATGTGCATACATTTTTCTTTGGTTACAAACCTCATGCACTACTCAGGTCCGTACAAAACCAAAATGGCTCACCAACCTATACGCTCATTACATTTACACTTGTTTCCAACAAATCACCAGCCTATATGGACAATTACATCACACACTACTCAAGTGCACGCAAAACCAAAACAACTCACCAACCTATATGAACAACTACAACTGGGGTTGAGATCATGGACATTGAATTCCCCTCCCCCTTATTTATGAATTGTCCTCAGTGCATTACATCCACATGTACATACAAAAATTCAAAAAATTTCATGAAGATGAGGATACTATGCCCGCATAGCATCCTCACACTCCCATGTTGCATCCTTAGGATTGTAATAGGTCCATTGGACCTTTACTAGATCCACGACTCGATTCTTAAGATGTTTGATTTTCCAATCCAATATGAAAACCGATCGCATATAAACATTTCCTTCTGGCTCCACCCGAATCACATTCTAATCAACAATATGATTAACATTAGGTACATACTTCTTAATCAATGAAAAATGGAAAACGTTATGAATACACAAGGATGCAGGCAATTCAAGAATATATGCGACAGGACCAATCCTCTCAAGGATTTCAAATGGCCCATAGTAGTGCACTTCCATATTAGAAAATTTTCCCAACTTAATGGAACTGGGCCTAGATTTTACTTTCAAAAAAAAAATGGTCACCCACTTCAAATTCCCTACAAGTTCTCCCTTTATCCGTGTAGATTTTCTATTTGTCTTGGGTGTTTATTTTTTGGTAGCTGTGAGAGGTATTAACCTCCAGTATAACCTTTGTACTTAGAGTAGAATATTCCAGAAGCAAGAGAACCATTAAACAAATGTGGAATTACCCTAGAAGAGAAGTCGACCCAAGGAGAATAATAATAAATAAATAGAAGGCCCCAGGAAGAGAAGTCGATCCCACTTAAAAAAGTCACTGGGCCAAGCTATTATAAATAAGGAGGTGCCTTAGCTCATTTTGACACAGTCACTCACTCACTCAGCTAGTGCGCAAGTCTAAGGAGAAACAACTGCAACAGAAGGAGGTGCAAGTCTGGAGAGAGTAGTGTAACAATTTTCATGGAGTATTCTCAGTCTTTCTGGTATCTCTCTTGTGCACTTCTCTTGGTAAAGGTACGCTTCTATTAGTAGAGGTGCATTCTCTTAGTATTGTGTTGTTGTTGTAGTAGTGGTATTTTTGGTTAGGGTTTGTCTATTGGTTCTAGAGTGGACTCGTTGAAATCATTCTATCTAAGAAAAGGTTAGTGTGCTTGAGGGTGGCATGTGTAAGTGTGTTGCAGGAGCATCTCTCCACCTCAACAATGCACTAGAAAGATAGTGCATCTGTGCACTTGGAGGGAGCGGATCCCAAAGAAGGACATGCCAATCCTTTCAAATTCCAACCTAAATTTAAAATTTAAAATACTAAATTTAATGTAATTAAATGTTTGGAGGGTCAAGAAGGTTGATCCCATGTGCTTGATAGGATGAGTTATTGTAATGGGAAATGTCACCTTTAATGACTGACAATAGGTAGATTTATATCCGATTCAGATTTGATAGGAGTTAATTTCCATTAATGGGAGTAGGTAGTTGGAGGGTGTTAAGGTCCTAACCCGCACATAGGTAGATCAATGTATTCGGATGTAATAAAGGTCAATATTAATAAGGCCTTTCAATAAAATAGAATAAGGCGGATGTAAAAAGACCTGATAGAAGCTTCCGCTTCTAGAAGGATCTTCCTCTAGATGCTTCTCTTAATAGACATATTTAGTATAAATAAGGGTCGAGGGTATGAAAACCCTAGCTTGGAGATTATTGTAATAGAGCATTGCTCGACTGGAGGTTTCTCCCTCGAAGAGGCCTGTGAACATTGCTTTCTGAATCAAAGTTCTATTTCAATTGTTGTTCTCATATTATTTTTGTGTTATTGTGGAGATTATGCTGGTTATATTACTATTATTCTTCCATTTCTAGCATTTTATTTTTGTTCTGCATATTTATTATATCTAATATCTTGCAAGTGGTATCAGAGCACTTTCCTTGGCAAAAATTGTGGGTATTTTTTTTTTCTAGGGTAGAGACGTATTCTAGCATCTTTAAGCCACAGAGATCTATCGTTACGCGCATAAACCCGTGGTTGAGGGATTCATACACGCAGGAAATACAAGTGGTTCTTAAGCGCACATCTGTTGGCCACCCTTGTAACCCTTGTTGGTACCCCTTCAAGTGCTAGCGCATCAGACAACACCTGTGTACGGATCGACTTAGATTTCCTGAAGCCCTCTTTAGATAAACCTATCGACCACTTGACTGCTATAGTGTCACCAAGAACAACACTCGAGAAGATACTCTCTAGTACCTGGATAGTCAGGTAGTACGACTAAGGGTACGGTCTATCCTCCTTAGTTAGTTCCCTGAGATATTGGGCTGAGTACTACTGTTGGACCCCGCACATATATCAGAGAGCTATAGCACAGGGAAAACCCTTGTCTGTAGAACCCTTGAATACCTAACCCTTGGGGAACATAAACATAAACAAATTAAACCGACCAGATCTATTACCGTGCAACTGTGTTCAGGTTGCCAAGTAAATACACATTTCTTTCTGGTTAAGAATTTGGGGATTTCAGCACTACAACATTCTTCAGACCAAAGTATAACCCCGCAGTTGTAAAAAAAAAAAAAAGTCTGGAAATTTTTTCACCATTATTTGAGACCTATTCCATTAGATTCATCTCTTCTCCCTTATCACATTCATCCATATCATTTTTCTGCAAAAAAAATTTGACCCCGCCCGCTCCCTTTTCAGTTCACCCATCCTCATGGCCCATACTTGTAGCCAAGATCTGAAGTCTCACTTCAACACCTTGCAATCTAGTTTCCTCGAGACCCAAAAAGAAGTGCAACAACTCAGTGCTACTATTGTCTCCTGTGATGCATCCATCAATGCCACCATAAATGCATCTGTGCAGTCCACAATGGAGGAAGTTAAACAAGAACTGACCACCTACCTTGAATCTTTCTTTGCATCACTCTACACCAAACTAAAGATCCCTACCGATGACCATTTTCCCGATGCACATACAAAGACTGAAGGTGAAACTTCTTCCCATTCCCATACCTTTCAGCCCCATCACTTTCAATGAGACATATGCCTTTCGCGAGTGGATGTAACCAAATTTGATGTCTCGGACCCCACTGGTTGGGTCACCCAAATGGAACATTATTTCTCTCTCTACAACATTACAGATGACTTGGACAAACTCTGGTATGGTGTTCTCCATCTAGATCAAGAACGCTGACAATGGTGGCAATGGAGAAAAACTTCCCGTCAAGGGTATATTGCTTGGACCCAATTTGTGACTGAGCTTTATGAACGCTTTGACACTGGCACCAACCATTTGGGCAGTTTGACAAAATTGAAACAATCAGGAATAGTAGAAGACTTCATAGCTGCATTTGAGCACCTGGATTTTTGAACAGAGGGCATGACTGATGCTTTCTTCTGAGAGTGTTTTATCAGTGGCCTCAAGGAGGAGATTCAGGCCCATGTCCTCATGGCTAGACCTGGGAGTTTGGTGGAGGCTACTAAAAAAGATAAAGAATCACAACAAATTGTTTCCTCTCAAAACGGTAAGCCTTCCTTTATCCCTCGCCCTAAACCTGTAAACCCCACTACTCTCTCCACCCCATTAAAGATCCAAAAATTGACCAGGGATGAAATGGTTGAACACCAACTCAAAGGCCTCTATTATAATTGTGATGACAAATATTTCCCAGGCCACAAATGTAAGGAACAAAATCTTTTTATGGCCATCTCTGAGGATATTCCGAAAGAGGATGTTGAAACTCCCCTTGTGCCCGAGTCACCAGAAATCACTGACATAAAACCTCCCGAAGTGGAACCGATCATTTCCCTCAATGCTCTCATTGGCTTCTCTACCCCTCAAAAGGTCATCGGTTACATCAAGCACCGAAAGGTCATCATTCTGGTTGATAGTGGAAGCACCCACAATTTTATTCATCGTCGCATTGCCTAAGAAACCCATTGCTACATCCATGCTGTCAACAATTTCCAAATCATGATTTCCAATGGTGGTTCTATGAAATGTGGTGGGCGCTGTGAAAATGTGCATCTCCAAATCAGTGACTACCACCTAAAATCCCATATGTTTGTTATTGACATGGGAGGTTGCGACATTGTGTTGGGTGCAGACTGGCTAAGGACTTTGGGTCCCATTCTCATGGATTTTAAGAACTTAACCATGCAATTTGACCAACAAGGCCACCAATATTAATTCCAAGGTATCATTGTTGGTTCACCTGAGGTCATCAGTTCCCATCGCATGGAAAAGATTCTCAAAAAAGGTCATTCTGGTGTCATTGCCCAACTCCATGCCATACAATCCATAGAGACACCCCCAGTGCCCCAAGACCTCCAAGCCCTCCTTTCTAAAAATCAAACGATATTTTCCACTCCCCAAGGACTCCCTCCTTCCCGAGGTGTTCATGATCATTCCATTCCCCTTGTCCCAGGAAGCCTTCCCCCCAATATCCGTCCATATCGCCACCCCTTTGCACAAAAAAATGAAATTGAGAAAATGGTCCAGGAACTCCTTACTGTAGGCGTTATCCATCCTAGTATGAGCCCTTACTCATCTTCGGTCATCATGGTATTGAAGAAAGAAGGTTCTTGGAGAATGTGTCCTAACTTCTGTGCTCTCAACAAACTAACCATCAAAGACAAATTTCCCATTCCTATCATTGATGAACTCCTAGATGAATTGAGTGGCGCCCAATTATTTACCAAACTTGATCTTCGCTCGAGCTATCACCAGATACATATGAAAGAGGAATACATTCCCAAGAAATCCTTTCACACTCATGAGGGCCACTATGAGTTTTTGTTCATGCCCTTTGGCTTGTGTAATTCCCCCTCCACCTTCTAGAGCCTCATGAACCATGTCTTCCGTCCTTTTCTTCGTCATTTTGTCTTAGTTTTCTTTGATGATATCCTCATCTATAGAAAAACCTGGACAGACCATCTTACTCATGTGGATCAAGTTCTCTGCCTACTCTCTCAGCACCAAATTTTCCTGAAATAGTCTAAATGTGCTTTTGGTGCCTCAGAAGTAGAATACTTGGGTCATCTGGTGGGAAAGGATGGCGTCAAGGTGGACCCGAAAAAGATTGAACCTATGCAAGATTGGCCGCACCCAAAGACTCTCAAAATCTTGCATGGATTTTTGGGCATAACGGGGTATTATCTCAAGTTTGTTAAGAACTACGGAAAGATTACAACACCTCTCACAGCTCTCCCCAAAAATAACTCATTCACTTGGACTCCAGCAGCTGCTCAAGATTTTCAAACCTCGAAGACGACCATGTGCACCACTCCGGTTCTGGCCCTTCCTGATTTCACAAATACCTTTGTGTTGGAATGTGATGCCTCAGGGAAAGGAATCAGTGTTGTCCTTATGCAAGAGGGTCGACCTTTGGCCTTCACCAGCAAGCAACTGTCTGAAAGGATTCTTGGCAAACCCATTTATGAAAAATAAATGTTACCAATTTTGCATGTCGTTGAGCTGTGGCGTCCTTATCTCTTGGGGAAACGCTTCCAAATTAAGACCGACCATCAAAGCCTCAAGTACTTTCTGGAACAACGCATTTCCTCCCAAGAGAAACAAAAATGGGTGACTAAGATCTTTGGATATGATTATGAGATCATTTACAAGAAGGGAAAAGACAATTTTGTGGCGGATGCACTATCCCAGAAATATGAAGACGAAGGATCCATTTTTTCTCTTTCCTTCATTGTACCCGATTGGCTCCAAGATGTGCACCAGGAATGGCTTCAAGATCCCAAAAGTTTGCATCTGATCCAACAATTGCAGACCAAGACTCTGGCTCCCTTAGGGTACTCCTCGCTCCAGGATGAGCTACGATACAAAGGCCGCTTGTATTTAAGTAAACAATCCAAGCTCAAATCCATGGTACTTTATGAGCTTCATGCTACACCCACAGCGGGGCACTTAGGGTTCACCAAAACATATGACAGGGTCAAACGTTCTTTTTTCTGGGATGGTATGAAACAGGACATCTGTAAGTTTTTCATTGAATGTGAGGTGTGTCAATGCAACAAAGGAGAAACAGTCAAATCTCCAGGCACCCTCCAACCGCTTCTGATTCCCCTTGCTATTTGGAAGGATATCTCTATGGACTTTATTACAGGCTTACCCAAATCGGGGAATAAATCAGTCATAATGGTGGTGGTGGATCACCTTTCCAAGTATGCTCATTTTTGTGCTCTTCACCACCCATTTACTGCATCCACAGTGGCTCAAATTTTCATGGAACAGGTCTTCAAGCCTCATGGCATGCCACACTCTATTGTTTCTGATCATGACCCAACTTTCACAATAAATTTTTGGCAAGAACTATTTAAGCTACAAGGAACACAATTGCATCTCATCTCATATTATCATCCTCAGATGGATGGTCAAACGGAAGTTGTCAACAAGTGTTTGGAAACATATATGAGGTGATTTGCCTTTGAAAAACAACACCAGTGGGCTCAATGGTTACCCCTAGCCAAATGGTGGTACAACACTACATACCATACAGCCACTCACATGACTCCTTTTGAAGCGGTATATGGACAGAATCCACCTTCAGTTCTCTCATACTTACCGGGTACCTCAAAGGTCCAGGTGGTTGACCAAACACTTATAGTCCAAGAGGATATTCTTCGTACCCTTAAAGAGAACTTGGTCATGGCATAAAATCGCATGAAGCAGCAAGCAGATCAAGGTCGCTCGGAACGTCAATTTGCAGAAGGGGATCAAGTGTTTCTACGACTGCAACCATATAAGAAAACTTCCCTCAAGGCCGAGCATTTTCAGAAGCTAGCGCCCAAATTTTATGGTCCTTACACAGTTATCAAGCATGTGGGACAAGTCGCATATCAGTTAGCTCTGCCCAGTCAGTCGAAGCTACATCTTGTTTTTCATGTTTCCTGCTTGAAGAAGGTGATTGGAACCAAGTGCTGAATTCAAACCAACCTTCCAAAGTTAGTTGAAGAAGGATCCATTTGGCTACAACCAGAAGTAGTTTTGGAGCAGCATGAGCATCATCTGCGTCACAGAACCATCAAGGAAGTTCTAGTACAGTGGAAAGATATGACTCCAACAGATGCCACTTGGGAACCAACTATCATTCTGCAGCAGTTTCCACATCTCAAGCCTTGAGGGCAAGGTTGTTTTTAAGGGGGTGGACATGTTAAGGTCCTAACCCGCACATAGGTAGATCAATGTATTCGGATGTAATAAAGGTCAATATTAATAAGGCCTTTCAATAAAATAGAATAATGCATATGTAAGAAGACCTAATAAAAGCTTCCGCTTCTAGAAGGATCTTCCTCTAGATGCTTCTCTTAATAGACATATTTAGTATAAATAAGGGTCAAGGGTATGAAAACCCTCGCTTGGATATTATTGTAACAGAGCACTGCTCAACTGGAGGTTTCCCCCTCGAAGAGGCCTGTGAACATTTCTTTATGAATCAAAGTGTTATTTTAGTTATTGTTCTCATATTATTTCTGTGTTATTGTGGATATTATGCTGGTTATATTACTATTAGTCTGCCATTTCTAGCATTTTATTTTTGTTCTGCGTATTTATTATATCTGGTATCTTGCAGAGGGAAGGCTCAAGGAGCCCCTCTTTTGTTAAAAATATCTTGTATCAAAATTAATTAGCATTAGTCAAGGAGAGCATCAGAGAGCTCAAGAGAGGATAGGAGAAAGAGTTGAAAACTTTGTTGCAGTCCATCCTTTGTAAACATTGTACAAAGCATTCATGTCTTAATACAAAGAGTAGTTTTCCTTACCTATGAGGTTTCTGTGTCTTGCTATATTTATTTTCTAAATGTATTTGAATGATTTTTTTGTTTACTGTGTGTTTATTATATGTTGTATATGTGAAAGTATGTTTCATTTGTAGGAGTAGATAGATTTCTCTATCTTTGTAGTTTTCTGAGTAGTTTTGGGCTCTTAGACTTATTCAAGGATTTCACACCAGAGTGGTTGAAAAATATGTGAATCCAACGCAAGGAGTGTGTTTCGAATTATGTTTCAAGTTCATGGAAGAGCGTGTCAGGTGGGCACACCAGAAAAATTTATTAAACTCAGACGGGAAAACATGTGCAAGGAGTGCGTAGTTCAGAGTTTTTGAACACTCGGATAGCTCTGCAAGGAGTGCATTGAGAAGGTGCCATGAGGGAACAAGAATTCCTTTGAAGGAGAAAATGGAAGAGACCCTTTAGGAGTCCGAACAATTTCAAGCTCGAGAGAAAGTAAGTGCAAAGTCTGCACGAAGACAGCGCAAGGATGGCGTAGGAATATTTTTGGAAAAATATTCAAGTCTAAAAGATATTTAAGTTTCAGGGAAGCGCAAGGAGTGTGCCAGGGCCTAAAACCCTTGAAGTTAGAAAATATAAGGAGGAGTGGCATTTTTTTGATAAAGAATAAGGAAAAGTAGGGGAATCATCTTGGAAAAAGGAGGATCAAAGGCTGAGCCCTTTGAAAAAGTATTGAGAAAATCCTTCGTCAAAGAAGGAAAGTTGAAGTAGTGGAAAAGGAGAAGATGCAGGAGTCATTGGATCAACATTCGGAGTAGATCTGGACCGTTAGATCAGAGTCTAGGAAGAGGAGGGGAGTGCCACAGAGGAGGTTATATCCCAGTCGTAGGATCCATTCATGAGAAACCATAGCTATTAGATCTGAAGAAGTTGCACAGGGTTTAACCCTGGAAGTCCTTCAAACTTTGTGAGTTCAAAGTTTTTTTGAGCTTGAGTGCACAGGAGAGTGGACTCCCAAAGTTGTGGGGAGCCAAAGTGAATCAAGACCATCTATTCCCAGGAGGTGTGGAAATATATTTTCGAAAGTTCGGAGGACCATCCATCTGGAAGAGAATAGGTAAGGAGTGATCGAATTCCCCGAAGCTATGAAGAGCAGAGTAGATCCTCACTGTTGAACATGAGGAAACATAACAATAGATCAGGAGGTTCGATCGATAGAAACTCTGGAGGAAACATGTTGCCTGGAGTCGGGAACTTCTATAGGTTTGAAGGGAGAAGTAAATCTTGGTCGTCCATTAAAAAGGACACATGGAGCATTGATCTGGACTTCGTTAGTTCAGGTTTTGGATGAAGCAGGGTGCAGTATCGTGAAGACTTCTGAAGGCCCCGAGGCTAGAATTCAATTCTAGTCATTGATATGAGTAGAAATGTGGCAGGTGGATAGGCCCTTTGCAAATTCAGATTTCGGAGGGACAATAAGTTGTGTTGACGATTAAAATCGCAACGATGAATTATGCCCACAAAGGATTGGTAAGCTCTATTATTTATTTATGATAATAATAATTAACTAGTAGGTGGGACCCCCTTGTAGACTAGAGGCAATAGGATGGATGTGTTATGTTTATATGTGTTTTTCTACTATGATGTTTCCTACACAGTCCTATATAGTTGATGATGCAGTCTTGGTTTCATTCGTTTTGACAATATGGATGGTTGATGCATTGTTGCTAAACATTGTTGATATTCACTCGCAATACAAGGCAGTGTTATGGGTATGAGGATTATGTTGTGTTACAGGTGCTATGTTATGTTATGTTATAACATTGATTAATAATCTATACATGATTTACGCAAAAGATAATAAAAATATATGGGATCTAGCTCAAAACAAAAGGAAAAAATATGGATAAGTCATAAGGCTATGGAAAAAGGAATACACATAAACCTTGAATGTATATGTGTAATAGTGACAAATGTGAAATGATGGACCTAGTTGTTGTACTATGCATTGGTTTAAAGGATCATGCGATTGTGTTTAAAGGATTATATGGGAAGTTCATATGGTAATGTTAACATATGATTATTATTGAAGTTATGACATGTTTCGAGTGGCGCACTATACAAAGGATATGGCATGGAATTATAGATTGAAAATGGTTTCAATTTAATGGTTGATGTTATGTTAATGTGTTGGCTCGTACGTGAAATTGAATAGGGCCAAGTGAGTAAGCGCCGTGAATTTACTACACATCACTCCAAACCACCCTTGATCCCGTCACCCTAGCCATAGTTTCATTTTGGTTCTGTTGGTTGTGGAAGCTCCATGATTTCAGGTTTGAAAGGGGAAAACTCAAACTAGCTCTTCATTGAAGCAATTTTTCACAAGTATGGATCTTTTCTTTCCATCCATGATGGTCTCTTTGTATTATGAACCAAATGGTGGCTCAAGATTGCATGGGTTCTATGTTTTTCTTGAGTTTTCGACTGAGTGTCAATACTGTGTTTATGATGTTCTCTGTGATTACTATGGAATGTTGACATTTTGAAGGAAAGTAATGGGTGTTATTGCTTTATGAAGTCTGCACATTGGTTATTGAAATGGTGATCAGTTTGGGGTTTATGATGATTCTCTGTGGGAATGATAACAATGGTGCAACAAGCTATGATTTTTATTTTTGTGGGGTTTTCCACCAGTATGGGTATCAGTTTTTGTCACCCCTTTTTCATCTCGATCATTGTTATGTTTCATTTCCCAGGTTGCAATGCAACTTTCGACAATGGTATGGTTCTTGCTCTCTTTTGTTGAGCCCCGAGCTATTGTTTGTTATGGATTTTTGTCACTATCGCCGAAAGTTCCACATTCCAATCTTGTTTTTCCCATAATTTTAAACAAAGGCATGTGTAGGTATCAAATGAATACGAGTTGTGTTCTGGAATTATTTTCACAAGAGTTTTAACACTCTCTCCTCTCATCTCTATTATAGTGGTTGACTGCTATGTTTGTGAGCTTCACTGTCAATTGTATTTTGAAGGTCATCGACCTCCTGGATGTTGGGAAGAGACATGGTCTCTATGTGTTTTCAAGGATTATTCATTGTTTAAATCAACCCTCATTTCCTCTCTACAATAAATTTTTAAGAAGCATTTGTTTGTGCATGGGTTGTTGAGATCAAATTGATTTGTTTCTACTCAGGCATTTTCTTATGGCTCTATCAAGAGTTTGGGGTTATAAGACTGTAGAAATTTCTTTAAAAAGAAAACATGATACCTTTGTTGTTCCTGTTGTAACCTAGTTCTGCATCCCCTGCCTCTCCTATCTTTTTTCCCTATGCCTTCATCAATTTTTCCTTTCTCTGGTTGGTTAAGTATTTTTTCCATTGCTGAGTGACTTGGTTCTTGTTTGCTTCTTTCCTGTTTGAGTCTTTGCGCATTTAATTTTATGTCTTTATTGAAGGATGAAATATGCATTGTGTTTAGGTCGAATTACTTGTCATCTCATTTTCCATGGATTGAGCTCACCACAGGTTGACCACGCATTTTTTGTATGAACAGGGAAGACCCGTAGACAAGCGCAGTGATCTAGAGCGATCAGTTTCAGACTCAGATTGTTGAAACGAGCAAGGTAAGTTTCAATGGTGAATATCCATCAGGTCGATTAGACTAATGGCTCTCGTCCATTCATAGGCGCAAAATCATGCGAATTTTAACATCATCATTTCGGGAAACTTTCATAATTTACAAGACGAAGTCCCAAAGTGTCGAAATGTGAAGCCCTGAAGTGTCGAAGGGGATATTTGGACCATCGGCTTGTGGAAGGTCATGGACCGTTTATTTGACATGGTGAAGTTTGAAGATTGGGAATCAAAAGGAAGGGAGTGAGATGACTTTTGACATTGCGAAGTATGAAGTCCCAAATTTCTTGGGAGTAGGGCCCCTAGTCATAGTCGGAGGTCACATCATCAAGGGTCAAAGTAATGGAGCTAGTGCTCACTAGGCTCTTAGTTTTAAGTTTCAAAAATCAGGAGAGTCGGGAGTGACTCATGTCAAAAAACCCGAAACACGAAGTCACAAAGTGCCTTTTGGATAGGACAACTGTCACCCCCGAAGTAAATCTAGATCATTCATCAACAAAGACACTTGGAACTCATCAGTCATGACATGTGGCACTCATTAGTCATGACACATGGCACTCATCAACCATTACACATGGCACTCATCGGTCATGACACGTGGCACACTCGTCAGGAATGACATGTGGCACTCATTCCTGGTTATTTGGTTATGACATTCACCCATTTCCACGTGACACATGTCACGCTTCTTTCCATGACACATCAAAAACCATGACGTCATGTGACATCATGTCACCACGTCATTTCGTAGCCACGTCACTCAGAGATTTTCCTCTGGGAGATTTTCATGTTTCACATTCCAACTTCTGAAATGAGAAGTCACGAGGTAAATCTGGACCATCAATCCCTAGTCAATGAGAACCATTGATCCTTGCAGCTCGTTAACCCCCACTTAGTTCCTCTCGGGTTGCTTTTCAATACCACCCCCTCTCTCCTTTTTCCACCTGCCCTCCACTCACTTCCCAACCTATCTACTCCTCCTCTCCCTATGTGCCAACTATATCCTTCGCGTCCATTCATCTTGTTTTCCTATTGGACACTCACCTCCACGTCTTCTTGTTCACGATCAAATCATCATAGAGAAAGCAAGAAGAAGGGCCAGTTACAGGCGAGACAGAGTACGACATAGAGTTAAGTCTTAGTCACAGGTAAACGTAGATTAGTTTCAGAACACTTCAACAAACCCTGCTCATACAACTAGTTATCTCCAGTGGTCACCAATAGCTCACACACATGCCAGCGTTCAACACAGAGCTCTGCTATGTCACTCCGAGGCCTATTTTGGCCACTTAGTTTCTCCAGCACATGCATTAGTTTTGTCTCAAAGACAATAGTAGTTTTATTTGATTAAGTCCAACATTTTCCTAGATTAGATGCAAGAGTGGTCTTCTGTGTGTGATAAGAACCACTCTTGTTGATTAATTCTAGTATCTTAGTGAAGTTAATTATTTGTTTTACGAACAGTTCTCTAAATTTAGCTCTCAGTCCCCTAAGGACGGGGGCCTCTGCAACTCTTTTAAATAGTTATTTTTTGGATATTGTAAGGGTCAGATTTTTTTAGGAAGGAATAGCATTACAACAGACTGGTTGGACTCGTTTTATGCATGAATTAAATCTCTTTACCTGGTGAACATACTCTTGATGACAGTGTTTCGTTCAACTTTTCATGTGTTTTATTTCTTATCTTGAATACAGTTTTTTATTTGTGCAACATACATTTCATTTCCTTTCATCTATTGCCTAACTTATTTTTACTTATATGCAACCTGTTAAACAACTAATGCTTTGGTGAATATTTGTTTTTTGCAATATGTGGGAGTTATTGTGATTTGATACATGTTTGATGTCTTAAAATGATATTTTAAGTATTGAACTTATTTCAGCAGATTATTCATTGAGTATTTTGTTGTTTCCCTTTGTTTTCTATTATTTCATTGGTCTGTCATTAGTGTGCCATTAGCCAAGGAGGGCCCTCATCCATATCATTCTGCCAACCCAACCTTTCCTTTGTCTTGATAGAATAACCCTCTAACCAACCAACAAAAAGTTAAAAGAAATAATCATTCTAAACTGATAAGTGGCCTAAGTTTTCCCTTTAGAAGTCAGGTGTAGACCTTAGGACCAACAGTTACAAGGATATACTCTATCACCTGTGGTTGCTTCTCATTGGTAATTTATTTTAGGAGGTAAAAGGATTACAATGTCTATGTGTTTTCGAAGATTAATCAAATTCTCAAGAACCTGTTTTGGTTCTATTGAGCCCAAATTGCTTCTATTTTTCATCAGGCACCTTTTGGGTTCTATCAAGATTTTGGTTACCAGTTTAATGATGGTGGTAATTATAAAAGTCACGAGTTCTCTAACTTCAGGACCTTTCTTGATCAAGTCTCTATATTTACTCCCTGTGATGAAATTGTTTTGAAAAGGAAAAACGTATTGGTTACCTACAACCTAAGAGCTTTCCTTTTGGTTGATTGTGGTCTTTTCACTCATTACTGTGTTAAATCCTAGCACGATCATTATTCCATTTAAATTTTCAAAGGAACTTGTTTAAGTGATTGTTTCACCAAACATGAATTGGTCCTATCAAGTTTAAAAGAGACACCTGTGTGTTGAGATGGTTCTGTTCTTTTTGTGCATTATATGGTTCTGTCTTTTATGGATCATTTCTTTTAAAGGGAAGTCTGTACATGTTAATGCACACGGATATCAAGCTCAAGGATACATGTTTTGGGTTGACTGATGTTGTCGAATCAAGATTGTGTCAATTATATTGTCGATGACCTATGTGTGATTAAATCTATCCCAGTTATTGTTTGATGATAGTGGACTGTGTTATTCAGTGTTGGAAATGTGATTGTTGGTGATTAATGTTGGTTCTATTATTATGTGATTTCAAGAATTGGGCGTTGGATATGGATAATTGGAATCACTGTGCATATTATGTTTGTTTAAAAAAAGAAAAGATTGGTATTAGAGCATGCAGGACTGTGGCTCAAATGGCTATGTTGTTACCATGGAATTGGAAATGATTTGCATAGTTATTGTATAGGATGCACAGATTGACATAATTGAAGAATTCTGGGAAATTGAATTGTTTTTTCTTTGTTAAAGACAGAAAGAAATATGTATGCAATGGAGGAACAATTAAATGTTTTTGTTCTCAGAAGTGGATTCTTTTTGGATTGAAATTGAAACAAAGTTATGATTATTGGTTGATTTAATTTATTTTATGAACAATATCCATATTATTCCCTCTCATTTTCTCACTTTTTCTCTCATTTTAACCCCCTCACGATCCCAAATTCATTTTTACATGCCATGTTCACTAAATTAAAATTAAAATTATGTATGATAGTGATAAAAATGACACAGAGATAGATGGCAGCTGATATATTTTGGTGTTGTTTGCATAGTCAGTTATTTAATGAATTATCGAACATTAATCATGTTCTTACTCCCTGTCATGATATAACTTTTTAGCTTATTACAATCCCCCCAGATATCCCATGAACCCTATTTCACTCCCTGCTCATTTGGAAATTATTAAATAAATTTTATGGATTGGATTGCATGGAGCTTATGTTAATTTCTGAGCCAAACTTTGTTTCATATATAAAGAATGTCATGTATGGTCTGTTAAGGGATATTTGATAATAATTGATGCATACAGGATGAGATTATTCAGCAGAGGAAGTAATGGAAGAAACAATAGGGGCAGAGGTAACTGGAACAGAGGGCCTAGAAGGCCTAGATTCTCAATACATTTCGATGTCGATCCTTAGGAGTTGAACCAGATTTTTCAAGATGGGTTTTTCAATTGGATTTGGCAAGGGATAGTTCATCCTATACCATAGAGGCCTCCCTTCCAGCCCCAAAATGTTCATGGTATCCCTATGCCTCCCCATGTATCTGGGCAACCTGAAGTTCCTGAGAATGATGGATGGAAGGAGATTGTTCACCCAGCAGTATCCCACCATCGTGGTTGGCCAAACTTGTCATTACCTCCTCCTCCTCTACTTGTAAACCCAAATTCTCAAATTGCCCCTGCACACTCACCTGTACAGTCCTCCCATGCATGAAAACAACTCAAAACCGAGGCTCACCATGTGCATGACAAAGGTAAAGCTATTGTTTCTCCCTCCTCTCCTTCAAGTGACTCAGCCAAGTTAGTGTCCTCCTGTATGAACATGAGGGACGACTTCTCCCATGTCATTATTGAGATCAAGCATCAAGGTTCCACCTAGCCTAAGGATATTTCTAGGAAGTCCAAAGGGGACAACAGTGACAAAGGAAGAATTTTCTATCAAAGTGGAAAATATGGATTTTGATTATGTGTTTATAATCGATTTATTGAGGATAGTGGACTACAAAAAAATTTGGACAATAAACTATTTTTTGGGATATTGTGGATATTTACATGTTTTGGATATAATTTGAAATATTTCTCAAAATTTTGGAAATAAATATGGGAGCCACAATGAGGCATGTGTTTAATTGGTTGTCTAATTATGTTTATTTTGTTAAGAAATAAAATGGAGTCACAAGGGGTCCCTCCTACTTAGTTATTATTTAATAAAAAGACCCTTAATTATTATTATTATTATTATTACTTCCCCTAAACTAAAATTAGTTAAATTTTAGTTAACTTAACTAAATGAGGTATTTGAACTACTTCAACTAATTTGGAATGCTTAAAATCCAAATGAGAAGGAAGAACAAGTGGATAATAGAAGGAGAAAACATACTAAGATTTGCTCTTGAGTTTTATTGAGATAGTTCAGTTTTCATTATTTCTTCATTTCATCAAAGGCCTAATTCTATTTTTGACAACAAGGTCCTATTGTATACAACAAGGTTCAAAGATTAACCATATCATTCAGATGCTTGTTTTAGAGGTGTTGATCTATCTTTGATAGTTTGTGTAGACTTTTCCTTTTATGAATTGATTTTTATTGTTGATAAAGGATATTCTGCAGAGTCAAGTGGGCAACAGTCTGTGGCAAGCTGGTCCAGATTTTGAAGTTCGGTTTTTACTTCTTATCAGAGTCCTTTTGTATGGTTTTCATTGGGGATTTCTAATTTTGACCTTGGTACATGCCTTCACAGAGATTTTTGTAAGAGAAGAATACTTTTGATTTCTTGGAATGAAATAAAGCAATTTCTATTCTGTCTCATTTGTGTTAATCTGTGACTTGGTTATTTTTTCTTTTGATCTCCACATTTGATTTATGCAATCCATATATGATCAGAAAATTACACAAAAATGTTATACTTTGCAACAATTTTTTTATTTAAAAAATCAGCCTAATCCCTTGTGATTAATACTTGTGGATTGGGAAATACATTTTGCGGCTATAACATAGGGTAATATTCCCAACTTTATTTCCTTAGCTAAGAAAGATCCAAAAATGCTTGAGTAAGATAAATTCATATCTTTTTCTCAACATTTATTTCGTGACCATATTGGGGAGATATTCCATATATCTCTGCTTGATTGCATGTTTGATTATCATTGAATATATTTATATTTCTTCTTTTGATCCTTTGACTTTTTCTTTTCTTCATGATTGTACTTGTTGCAAGGCAGCCCAAGATCAAACCAGCATTTCTTTAACCTTGTTTAATACCATCTTAGAGACCGCTAATACATGGGTTGAGCTTGAATGATCATAAGAAGTGATTGAACAAGATATAAGTGTATGAGAACGTTGGGAATCTAGGCAAAGACAACATAGAAATCAGCTATAGCTTTTCTTTTTCCTACAGTTTTGATCTTCTTTCCATGTCCTTAAACCCTCGCATCTCTAGGATAAGAAGAGGCTTATCACCTAAGATCAACCCTATTGTTGTAATAGGAAGAAGAAACATTGTTTGGTCAGTCCAACAAAGTACTCTAAGGAGAAATTTGTCTGATTCATCCAGTTCATCTTTCTCTCTCTTACCTATCGCTCACAATATGGCATCTAGTGGTGGTTCTGGTGGCACTGGAGGTGTTTCTTCATCTCAAAATTCAGCCTCATCAATGATTGGTAGCTTGTATATTCATCAAGTCCCTATCCAATCTACTACAAACCCCGCCAAAGTCATAAAAAAGTATGGGATTTTTCAATTTGAAGAAGATGCTACAACTACTCTATGACATGTTTCCTCCCCTCTTAACCTAGCACCTGCTACTCGTCCACTTCCTAATTTCAAAGATCATCTCCCTAGGTTTTCGGGGAATAACACGGTCACTATGAATGAACACTTGGTGGAATTTTCTAATGTGTGTCACAACATAGGAGCCAATGAAAATGACACGTGTATGCGCTTATTTGTTAATTCCCTTGAAGGGAAGGAAGCGAACGATTTATTTGACCTTCCTCCTAAGATTATTTCTACTTGGGAGGAGTTGGTTTATTGGTTGAAGTCTACCTACAGGAAATATAGGAGCCCATTAGAGAAATTACAAGAGTATATTAACATTGTTTATAAAGAGGGTGAGATTATCAAGTCTTTCAACTTGTGTTTCACTAAATTGTATAACCAAATTCCCGAAATTATTCTCCCTCAAAACCAAGCCACTTTTATGCATTACTATAATGCTCTACCTTCCCCCTACCATCATAGGCTTGAGGAAAAAAACATTAACAACCTTGGTTCCTCTTTGAATACTTGTTTAGAGTATGAAGAACAACTTGAAAGAAATTGTCTTCCTAAAGGAGACTCAGTTAAACAGACGGACATGTCCACCCTCTTACAACTTGTACAAGACATGAATAATCGAATGATAGCATATGAGTGGAAAGGAAATTTCCCCTCACTTACCCCTAGAGCCTCATCTTCTTCTTCACCACCCTTTAAGAATCATAATGAAAATAAATTTCAACCTAAACCCATCATGCCTCGTATTTGGTGTAATTTTTGGAACACCATGAGGAAAGTACTTGCGAGGTAAAGAAGAGTGCCAGAGATAAAATATTTGGTAAAAGTTCTGAAACTACTATTGTTGTTCTAGATTTTGTAGAGACAGAGGATGTTATGATCATAAATACTAGGAATAAATCCTATGCTCTGAAAGGTAAATATGATCCTCCTCACACTTCTTCTAGCCCAAGCTCATCTTCACCAGCTGCTACTGTTCAGGTTTCTAAAGCCCCTGACAGTCAAGGAACTACCTCCTCTCCTCCCTCTTCCAAATACAACATTCTTAATCAACTAGATAATATTAAATCTAATACTACCCTCTTGGACATGGTTTTCGTCCCTGAGCAACAAAAGCATCTGAAAAATTTCATGGAAGGAAAAGCTTCCATTGTATCCAACCTCTCTTGAGCAGTAGATGAAGAAGATTCAACTGTAAATAAAGTAGGTGTACATAACTTTAGACACCCTGTAAAAAAAACCCCATTTTTTATTTTTGTAAAGATTATGGACAAAAAAACCCATTGTTGTCTCATTGACGGCAGTTTGGGCTCAAGTTTAATGTCGAAGATTATTATGGAAGAGCTAGGATTGTCTTGTACAAATGAAAACACCAAAAGCATGCTCTCTTATAATTGTTTACAACAATCGACCATAGGTGAATGTTAGGTTCCTAACCCACACATAGGTAGAACAATATATTCAGATGTAATAAAGGTCAATATTAATAAGGCCTTGCAATAAAATAGAACAAGTTGAATGTAAGAAGACCTAATAGAAGCTTCCGCTTCTAGAAGGATCTTCCTCTAGATGCTTCTTTTGATAGACATATTTAGTATAAATAGGAGTCGAGGGTATGATAACCCTAGCTTGAGATTATTGTAATAGAGCTATTATCGACTAGAGGTTTCCCCCTCGAAGAGGCTTATGAACATTGCTCTCAGAATCAAAGTGTTATTTTTGTTGTTATTCTCATATCATTTCAGTGTTATTGTGGTTATTCTGGTTATATTGTTGTTATTTTTCCATTTCTAGCATTTTATTTTTGTTCTGCATATTGTTTATATCTAGTATATTACAAGTGGTATCAGAGAATTTTCTTGGCAGAAATTGTGGGTAAATTTTTTTTCAAGGTAGAGACGTATTCTGGCGTCTTTAAGCTACAGATATTTGTCATTATGCACATAAAACCGTGGTTGAGGGATTAATACACGCATGAAATACAAGTGGTTCTTAAGCGCACATCTGTTGGCCACCCTTGTAACCCCTATTGGTACCCCTTTGAGTGGTAGTGCATCAAACAACACATGTGTATGGATCGGCCTAGATTTCTGGAAGTCCTCTTTAGATAAACCGATCGGTCGCCTGACTGTTATAGTGCCACCAAGAACAACACTCGGTAAGATACTCTCTAGTACCTGGGTAGTCGGGTAGTATGGCTAAGCGTACGGTCTATCCTCCTTATTTAGTGCCCTAAGATATTGGATTGAGTACTATTTTTGGACACCACACGTATATCAGAGAGCTATAGCACAAGGAAAACCCTTGTCTGTAGAACTCTTGAATACCTAACCCTTGGGTATCGAAACATAAACAAATTAAAATAGACAAGATCTATTTCCATGCAACTGTGTTCAGGTTTCCAAGTAAATAAACATTTCTTTCTGGTTAATCATTTGGGCATTTCCTCTCTGCATTATTCTTTAGACCGGAGTATAACTCCACAGGTGTAAAAAAAAAAAAGACTGGAAATGTTTTCACCATCATTTGAGACCTATTCCATTGGATTCATCTCTTCGCCCTTATCACTTTCATCCATATCATTTTTCGGCAAAATTTTTGACCCCGCCCCCCCTTTTTCAGTTCCCCCGTCCTCATGGCCCATACCCGTAGCCAAGACTTGGAAGCTCACTTCAACACCTTGCAATCTGGTCTCATCGAGACCCAACAAGAAGTAAAAAAAATTAGTGCCAATGTTGTCACCATCAATATAACCATGCAGTTCTCAATGGAGGAAATCAAACAAGACCTCACCACCCAACTTGAATCTATCTTTTTTGCACTCTACACCAAACTACATATCTCTACAGATAACCCTTCCTCTTCCTCACCTCCACATACTGAAGGTGACCGTTCCTCTCATTCTCGTAACTTTTAGAACCATCACTTTCAACGTGACCTACACCTTCTGTGGGTGGATGTGACCAAATTTGATGGCTTGGACCCCACTGGTTGGGTAACCCAAATGGAACATTATTTCTCTTTATATGGCATTACAAATGACTTGGCCAAACTCTGGTATGGTTTTTCCATCTAGATCAAGAATGTTGGCAATGGTGGAAATAGAGAAAAACTCCTCGTTGAGGGTATATTGCTTGGACACACTTTGTAGCAGAGCTTTATGAATTCTTTGAAACTGAAACCAACCATTTGGGCCATTTGACAAAGTTGAAACAATTAGGAACAATGGAATACTTTATAGCTTCCTTTGAGCACCTAGCTTTTCATATAGAGGGCATGTTTGATGCCTTTTTTCAAGAATGTTTTATCAGTGGCCTCAAGGATGAGCTTTGGGCCCATGTCCTCATGGCTTGGCCTCAGAGTTGAGTGGAGGCTACTAAAAGAGATAAAGAAGCACAACATGTTGTATCTTCTCAAAACCGGAAACCCTCCTTTATCCCTCACCCTAAACCAATAAATCCCACTACTCCCTCCACTCCACTAAAGATTCAAAAATTGACCAAGGATGAAATGGCTGAACGCCAACTCAAAGGCCTTCATTATAATTGTGATGAGAAATATTTTACAGGCCACAAGTGTAAGGAACAAAAGATGTTTATGACCATCTCTAAGGATATTTTGAAAGAGGATATTGAAACTCCCCTTATGTCTGAGTCACCTGAAACCCTCAACATAACCCCTCCCTTAGACCCTCCTGAAGTAGAACCAGTCATTTCCCTCAATGCTCTCACTGGCTTCTCCGCTCCCCAAACACTCAAGCTAATTGGTTACATCAAGCATCGGAAGGTCATCATTCTGGTTGATAGTGGAAGCACCCATAATTTTATTCATCGCCGCATTGCCCAAGAAACTCATTGCTACATACATGTCGTCAATAATTTCCAAGTCATGATTGCCAATGGTGGCTCCATGAAATGTGGAGAGTGTTGTGAAAATGTGTGTCTCCAAATTGGTGACTACCACCTGAAATCTCATATGTTTGCTATAGACATGGGCGGGTGTGACATTGTGTTGGGTGCAGATTGGCTAAGGACTTTGGGCCCCATTCTCATGGATTTTAAGGAATTAACCATGCAATTTGACCAGGAAGGCCACCAATATAAGTTCCAAGGAATCATCGTCAGTCACCTGAGATCATTAGTTCCCATCGCATGGAAAAGATGCTCAAAAAGGGTCATTCTGGTGTTATTGCTCAACTCCATGCCATCCAAGCAACAGAAACACCCTCGATGCCACAAGACCTCCAAGCCATCCTTTCTAAACATAAAGTGGTATTTTCCACTCCCTAGGGACTCCCTCCTTCATGTGGTGTTCATGATCATTCCATTCCCCTTGTACCCAGAAGCCTTCCTCCCAATATCCGTCCATATCGTCACCCCTTTTCCCAAAAAAATGAAATGGAGAAAATGGTCCAGGAACTCCTTAATGCAAGAATTATCCGCCCTAGTACGAGCCCCTACTCTTCTTCTGTGGTCATGGTCCTGAAGAAAGAAGGTTCTAGGTGAATGTGCCCTGACTTTCATGCCCTGAACAAACTTACCATTAAAGAAAAATTTCCCATTCCTATCATTGATGACCTCCTGGATGAACTGAGTGGCGCCCAATTCTTTACTAAAATTTATCTTCGTTCAGGCTACCACCAGATATGTATGAAAGAGGTAGGCATTCCCAAGACTACCTTTAGAACTCATGAGGGCCACTATGAGTTTTTAGTCACGCCCTTTGGCTTGTGTAATGCACCCTCCACCTTCCAAAGTCTCATGAATAAAGTCTTCCTTCCTTTTCTCTGTCATTTTGTCTTATTTTTCGTTGATGACATCCTCATCTATAGAAATACCCAGACAGAACATCTTTCTCATGTGGATCGAGTTCTCCATCTACTCTCTCAGCACCAACTTTTCCTGAAATAGTCTAAATGTGCTTTTGGCACCTTAGAAGTAGAGTACTTGGGTCATCTGGTTGGAAAGGATGGCATCAGGGTGGATCCTAAAAATATTGAAGCTATGAAATATTGGCCTCACCCAAAGACCCTCAAAATATTGCATGGATTTCTAGTCTTAACAGCATATTATCACAAGTTTGTTAATAATTACGGAAAGATTGCAGCACCTCTCACTGCTCTCCTAAAAAAGAACTCTTTCACTTGGACTTCAGTTGTTGCTCAAGATTTTCAAACCTTGAAGATGGCCATGTGCACCACTCCAGTCCTAGCCCTTCCTAATTTTACAAATACCTTTGTCTTGGAATGTGATGCTTCAGGGAAAGGAATTGGTGTTGTCCTTATGCAAGAGGGTCGGCCTTTGGCCTTTACCAACAAGAAACTATCTGAAAGAAATCTAGGAAAATCTATCTATGCAAAGGAAATGTTGGCTATCCTGCATGTCGTTGATTTGTGGCGCCCTTATCTATTAGGGAAACGCTTCCAAATTAAGACAGACCATCAAAGCCTCAAGTATTTTTTGGAACAACGCATTTCCTCCCCAGAGCAACAAAAATGGGTAACTAAGCTATTTGGCTATGATTATGAGATCATTTACAAGAAATGAAAAGAAAATGTGGTTGCGGATGCACTTTCCCACAAATACGAAGATGAAGGGTCCCTTTTTTCTCTTTCCTTCATTGTACCAGATTGGCTCCAAGCTGTTCACCAGGAATGGATACAAGATCCCAAAAGTTTGCATCTGATCCAACAATTGCAATCCAATGCTCCAGCTCCCCCAAGGTACTCTTGGATCCATGATGAGATTTGATACAATGGTCATTTGTATTTAAGTAAACAATCAAAGCTTAAATCCATGGTACTTTCTAAGCTTCATGCTACACCGACAGCGAGGCACTCCGGGTTCACCAAAAACTATGACAGGATCAAACGTTCTTTTTTCTGGGATGGTATGAAATAGGACATTCGTAATTTTGTGATCAAATGTGATGTGTGTTAATGCAACAAGGGAGAAATAGTCAAATCTCCAGGAACACTACAAACTCTCCTGATTCCACTTGCTATTTGGAAGGACATCTCTATGGATTTTATTACAGGCTTACCCAAATCGGGAAATAAATCAGTCATCATGGTGGTTGTTGATCGTCTTTCCAAGTATGCTCATTTCTGCGCTCTTCAACACTCATTTACAACATCCATGGTGGCTCAAATTTTCATGGATTAGGTCTTCAAGCTCCATGGCATGCCACACTCTATTGTTTCTGATCACGACCCCACTTTCACAAGAAATTTTTGGCAAGAATTGTTCAAGCTACAAGGCACCCAATTGCATCTCAGTACAACTTATCATCCCTAGACTGATGGTCAAACAAAAGTTGTCAAAAAGTGTTTTGAAACATATTTGAGGTGTTTTTCCTTGGAAAAGAAAAATCAGTGGGCTCAATGGTTACCCCTAGCTGAATGGTGGTACAACACTTCATACCATACAGCTACATGCATGACTCCTTTTGAAGTGGTATATGGATAGAAGCCACCTTCAGTTCTCTCATACTTACTAGGTGTCTCGAAGGTCCAGGCAGTTGACCAAACACTTACATTTCAAGAGGTTATTCTCTGTACCCTCAAAGAGAATTTTGTCATGGCATAGAATCTCATGAAGCAACAAGTAGATCAAGGTCACTCTGAATGTCAATTTGAAGAATGGGATCATGTGTTTCTTCGCCTGCAACCTTACAAGAAGAATTCCCTCAAGGTCAAGCATTGTCAGAAGCTAGCACCCAAATTTTATGGTCCTTATACAGTTCTCAAGTGTGTGGGACAGGTGGCCTATCATTTGGATTTTCCCAATCATTCGAAGCTACATCATGTTTTTCATGTTTCCTGCTTAAAGAAGGTGATCAGAACTAAGTGCCAAATTCAAACCAACCTACCCGAGTTAGCCGAAGAAGGATCCATTTGTCTATAGCCGTAAGCAGTTTTGGACCAGCATGAGCATCGCCTGTGTCAGAGAACCATCAAGGAAGTGTTGATCCAGTGGAAAGATACAACTCTAGCAGATGTTGCTTAGGAACCAGCTACCATTCTGCAGCAATTTCCACATCTCCATCCTTGAGGACAAGTTTTTTTTTAAAGGGGAGGACATGTTAGGGTCCTAACCCGCACATAGGTAGAACAATATATTCAGATGTAATAAAGATCAATATTAATAAGGCCTTGCAATAAAATAAAACAAGTCGAATGTAAGAAGACCTAATAGAAGCTTCCGCTTCTAGAAGGATCTTCCTCTAGATGCTTATTTTGATAGACATATTTAGTATAAATAATAGTCGAGGGTATGAGAACCCTAGCTTGGAGATTATTGTAATAGAGCTCTGCTCAACTGGAGGTTGCCCCCTTGAAGAGGGCCATGAACATTGCTCTCAGAATCAAAGTGTTATTTATGTTATTATTCTCATATCATTTCAGTGTTATTGTGGTGATTATTCTGGTTATATTGTTGTTATTCTACCATTTCTAGCATTTTATTTCTGTTATGCATACTTTTTATATTTGGTTCGACTGGAGGTTTCCCCCTCGAAGAGGCCCATGAACATTGCTCTCAGAATCAAAGTGTTATTTCTGTTGTTATTCTCATATCATTTCAGTGTTATTGTGGTGATTATTCTAGTTATATTGTTGTTATTCTACCATTTCTAGCATTTTATTTATGTTCTACATACTTTTTATATCTGGTATATTATAGTGAAATCAAGGATGTGACCTTGGTTTTGTGAGCGCATCCTGAAATAAGGACAACCCTTAATATTTAGGTAATTGATATGCCAGTGAGTAATTACTTGATCATCTTAGGAAGAGATTGGAAATCTTTGACGGGTGGATACCTCTCACTCGATGGGACACACTTATATGTTCCTCATAATGGTAAAAACATTATAGTCCTAAGAGAGGGAAGAATATCACCTTATGTAGAAATCATTCCACAACCTAATGTAAATTATATTGAGGAGGACCTAGGAGTGTATTCCATCTTTGCAGATGAGGACAACACTACCTTGGAACAAATCGACATAAAGGATGGGATGTGGCATATGCACTTTGATGGTTCATGCTCCAATGAAGGAAGCAGAGCTGGTATTATCTTGTACTCTCTTGTGGGTAAAATTCAAAACTTTTCCTATAGGTTAGAGATTGATTTCACTAACAACGTCACCAAATTTGAAGCGTTACTGCTAGGCATTGAAAATGCCTATAATTTAGGTTGTGGTCACCTTACAATTTTTGGGGATTCTAAACTTGTTGTAAACCTTGTACATAAGATATATTCCCCTAGCAACAAGTTAATGAAACGTTACAGCCAAAATTTTTGGGCACTTATCTCGAACTTGCTATCTTTCAATAGCACTCATGTTAAAAGGGAATTGAACTCAATGGCTGATAGGTTAGCTGTTTTTGCAGCCTCTCCTACTCGAAAACTTCTACCACAAAGACCTTATTGCACCTTTCAATATTTGTATCATCCACATATACGTAACAATGTAGAGTCATGGCAAGTCTTCCCTAGTGATGAGAGCATCTGTGCTTTCATTCAAAATGAACCTTATAAGCCTAAGGAAATAATATCAATGGAAGATAACAAAATTCTGAAGGGATTGAATCCTCTAGAAAGTTCATTTTAATTGAGTGATGTAGGCAACAAAGAAAAACATAATAAAGAGGATTCAAAAAGGAAAGTGGGTGCAACCATTTCCTTGAACATTGGAACACCCGAGTGTCCAAAGAATGTTAAAATAGGTGCCCAATGTTTTGATGAAGAAAAATTGAAGTTCACTGAGTTGCTTGGTGAATTTCAAGATGTTTTTGCTTGGTCTTATGAAGATCTTCATGGTTTTGATCTACTCTTATACAAGATGTCATTCCTATCAAGGGGGGAATAAAATCAGTTAGGAAAAAACAAAAACCGATTAACCCTGCACTGGAAGCAACTATTCGAAAGGAGTTGGAAAAACTCTTGAAGGCTGGGATAATTTTCCCTATTAAGTATCCTGAGTGGGTTTCTAATTTGGTTCTTGTTCGAAAATAAACTAGTTGGATTAGATTATGTGTTTATTTTCATGCATTGAATACAGCCAGTATTAAAGACCATTTTCCTCTCCCTAATATGGAAATTATTTTGTGGCAAGTTGCAGGGTCACTGATGATGTCCTTACTTGATGGTTTTTCTGGTTACAATCAGATCAAGGTAAAAAGGACAGATAAATATAAAACCAATTTTATTACACTTTGGGGCACTTTCTCTTATGAATGTATGTCTTTTGGCTTATCTAATGCAGGTTTCACTTTCCAAAGAGATATGCAAATAGATTTTGACAATTTGATTAGAAAAATTATTCAGATTTATCTTTATGACTTAACTGTGTATTCTAAAAACCGATCAGATCATTTCGGTCATCTTAGAAAGATTCTCATGTGATGTAGGAAATTTGGAATTTCTTTAAATCCTTCTAAGTATATTTTTGGTGTTACCAAGGGCAAGCTCCTTTGGCACATTGTCTCTGATAAAGGAATAAGCATAGATCCCAAAATGATTGTTGCTATCCTAAATCTTCCTGCTCCTACTTCCAAAAAGGAGGTTCAAGCCTTTATGGGTGTTATTAACTTTGTCTATAGGTTTTTTATTAATTTTTTTGTAGTGGTCAAGCCAATTTACAATATTCTTAAGCAAGATTGCTCCTTTTCTTGGATGGACAATGTCAAAAATGATTTTGTAGGGATCAAGAAGGAAATCAGTTCCACTCCGGTTTTGGCGAAGCCAGATTTTGAGAAGGAATTTATGATATATACTAATGCCACAGAGGAAGCAGTTTTTTCTATCCTCATGCAATGTGATGACCAAGTTAATGAAAAACCAATGGCTTACATGAGTCAAATCTTGTCAGATGATAAGTTTAAATATTTTTTTATTGAAAAACATGCTTTCTCTCTTGTTAAAGCTGTTGAAAAGTTTTGCCACTTCATCTTAGGTAAGCACACGCTGGTAAAAGTCCCTTTATATGTTGTCAAGTTTTTACTCTCACAGACTTATCTTTCAGGGAAGCTTGCACACTGGCTTGCCAATATCCAAGTGCATGATCTAACCATCATGACTTCTAAAACTATCAAGGGACATGACTTATCCCTTCACTTAGCTCGGCATGTTGAATCAAGTGAAGAAATTGATGAACAAGATATATCTCTATCAACATTGTTTTACATTGACAATCAAATCCTTCTTGTGGTTGAACATCCTTGGTATAAAGATTTGGTTTATTACTTGCAAAATCAAAGATGTCCAGATAACTTAGATACCCATCAAAGAAGAAGGCTCTATCTCGAATCTTATAGATACATCATTATATGATACTTCTTGTTTAGGAGATATGTCGATGGTATGCTACTTCACTATGTGAACAGTGAAGAAGCACACAAATTGTTACAAGAAACTCATGGTTCTTCAAAATTTTTTATTCATGTAGGAGGTCACTTTTCTGCTAAAACTATTGCTTTTAATATTATTAGGAAAGGTTACTATTGGCCTTCAATATTTTGTGATTCTTATATTTTTTCAATACCTTATGACAAGTGCCAGAAGTTTGTCAGGAGAGAACGTCTTTCTCCTATGCCTTTACAGCATGTTCTCCCTAACTTTCCTTTTCAAAATGGGGTTTGGACTTTATTGGTCCTATTAATCCTCCATCTTTAGCAGGGAAATTTTGTATCTTGACAGCCACAAACTATTTTACAAAATGGACTAAAGTTGTCCCACTTAAGCATTCACAGGATAAGCAGGTGATTTTTTCCCTTGAGACTAATATTTTTTCCAGATTTGGTCTTCCTTTGGAAATTATTACAGACAATGGTCCCTCTTTTATTTCTGCTAATCTGACCCAGTTTTTAGCTAAATTGGGGGTTAAACATTTTACCTCATCAACTTATTATCCCCAATGAAATGGGCAGGACAAGTCTACGAACAAGAATCTGGTAAGAATTGTCAAGAGGCTCATTGAAGATAAGCCTCATCAATGGAGCACTCTCCTCACTTATTCCCTTTGGGCAGATCCCACTACCACCAAGGTGAGCACTGGTTGCACTCCTTTCCAGCTTGTTTATGGTCAAGAAGCCATTCTTCCTACCAAGCTGGAACTTTCCTCTCTAAGTTTAATGCTACATGTTGAAGAATTAAATTCTTCCGATATCTATCAAAGAATGAATGCACTTTTGGATTTAGAGGGGAAAAGGACATTTTCCTTGGATAATATAAAGAGAAGACAACGAACGATTAAAATATATTTTAATAAAAGTGTCAAGGCTGTGAAATTTAAGGTTAATGAGAAGGTATTGTTGTGGGATTCATCTCATGTTGATAGAGGAAGGAATTCAAAGTTACAAAAGTTATGTCTGGGTCCTTTTAAGTTCGCTTTTGTCCTAGGCGCAAATTCCTATATCCTAAAGGACTTGCAAGAGTGATTGTTTTCCTATAGCACTAACGGTTCACATTTAAAGCACTATGTGGAACCAACTTGAAAGTTTAAATGTTGTATGGAAATTTGTTTGTATTATAGTTTGTTTTATTTTCTTTGATTTTACATTTATTTTATTTCATTTATGTTGTTTCATTTCTGCTATGTCATTTCTCGCTATTTTGTTTCTTTTATTTGACTTCATTTCTTGTCAAAATAAAATGTTGGATCAATTTTTCCATAGCAATGTTATTCTGCAAAGTATTGTTAATCAATAACAATCAGGTTACATAGTTTTCATGATGTTCCCCTTGAAAGCATCATTGAAATTGTTATTTGCTTCAACTATTGTTATATAAGATAGTTGGTTTTATCCCTTTTATGCTTTATGTTTCTTCCATTCACTCCAAGATTCAAAAGATCATACCAGAATATTTTTCTCCTTGAAGTCAAGAATGATTTTACTATGATTAATCAAATAATTATGCTTACAGGGATAAACCCCCTCATCCTTAACACTTTCCATGAGTTATTCCCAAAATCCCAGTCATTTTTCCCTTAAAACCGCTCACTTCCCCTTGTTGCATAATCATTTTGATGTATATATTCTTGATCTAATGGTTACATGGTATGAAATTTGAGTTCTTAATCTATTGGAAACAAATTTCCCTGTGGATTCGCTAGTTTTTTTATGATTAAAATCACAACGATGAATTCTTCCCGCAAAGGATTGCTAAGCTCTATTATTTATTTATGATAATAATAATTAACTAGTAGGTGGGACCCCCTTGTACACTAGAGGCGATAGGATGGATGTGTTACGTTTATATGTTTTTTGTTTCTATGATGTTTCCTACACAGTCCTATACAGTTGATGATGCAGTCTTGGTTTCATTCATTTTGACAACATGGATGGTTGATGCATTATTGCTAAACATTGTTGATATTCACTCGCAATGCAGGGCAGTTCCATGGGTATGAGGATTATGTTGTGTTACAGGTGCTATGTTATGTTATGTTATGTTATAACATTGATTAATAATCTATACATTATTTATGTAAAAGAGAATAAAAATATATGGGAGCTATCTCAAAACAAAAGAAAAAAATATGGATAAGTCCTAAGGCTATGGCAAAAGGATTACACATAAACCTTGAATGTATATGTGTAATAGTGACAAATGTGAAACAATGGACCTAGATGTTGTACTATGTGTTGGGTTAAAGGATCATGCGATTTTGTTTAAAGGATTATATGGTAAGAGAATATGGTAATGTTAACATATGATTATTATTGAAGTTATGACATATGATTATTATTGAAGTTATGACATGTTTTGGGTGGCGCACTATACAAAGGATATGGCATGGAATTATAGATTGGATATGGTTTGAATTTAATGTTTGATGTTATGTTAATAGGTTGTCTCGTACATGAAATTGAATAGGGCCAGGTGAGGAAGCGATGTGCATTTATTGCATGTCACTCCAAACCACCCTTGAGCCCATAACCCTAGACATAGTTTCATTTTGACTCTGTTGGTTGTGGAAGCTCCACAATTTCAGGTTTTGAAAGGGGAAAACTCAAACCAAATCTTCATTGAAGTGGTTTTTCACAGGTATGGATATTTGGTTTCCATCCATGATGGTCTCTCTATATTATGAATCAAATGGTGGCTCGGGATTGCATAGGTTCTGTGTTTTTATTGATTTTTCCACTGAGTGTCAATACTGTGTTTATGATGTTCTCTGTGATTATTGTGGAATGTTGGCATTTTGAAAGAAAGTAATGGGTGCTATTACTTTATAAAGTCTTTGCATTGGTTATTGAAATGGTGGTCAGTTTGGGGTTTATGATGATTCTATGTGGGAATGATAAGAATGGTGCAAAGAGCTCTGATTTTTATTTTTGTGGGGTTTTACCACCAGTCTGGGTATCAGTTGTTTTCACCCCTTTTTCATCTCGGTCGTTGTTATGATCTGTTTCCTAGGTTGCAATGCAATTTTCGACAGTCATATGGTTCTTTCTCTCTTTGGCTGAGCCATGAGCTATTATTTGTTATGGATTTTTGTCACTATCGCCAAAATTTCCACAATCCAATCTTTTTTTGCCCAGAATGTTAAACAGAGGCATGTGTAGGTATCGAATGGCTACAAGTTGTGTTCTGGCATTCTTTTCACAAGATTTTTAGCACTCGCTCCTCTCATCTCTCTTATAGTGGTCGGTTGTTATGTTTGTGATCCCCACTGTCGATTATATTTCAAGTGTCATTGAACTCCTGGGTGTTGGGAAGAGACACGATCTCTCTGTGTTTTTGATGATTATTCATTGTTTAAATCAACCCTCGTTTCCTCTCTGCAATAAAGTTTTAAGAGGAATCTGTGTGTGCCTGGGTTGTTGAGCTTGAATTCCTTTGTTTCTACTCAGGTGCTTTCGTATGGATCTATCAAGAGTTTGGGGTTATAATACTGTAGTGATTTATTTCAAAAGAAAACACAAGACCTCTGTTGTTCCAAGCATATACTATGTTACCTGTAGTTGCTTCTCGGTGGTAATTTATTTTAGGAGGTAAAAGGATTACATTCTCTCTGTGTTTTCGAACATTAATCAAATTCTCAAGAACTCGACTTGGTTCTATTGAGCCCGACTTGCTTCTACAACCTGAGAGATTTCCTTTTGGTCGATTGTGGTGTTTTCACTCATTATTGTGTTAAATCCTAGCACAATCATGATTCCATTTAAAGTTTCAATGGCACCTATGTAAGTGATTGTTTCACCAAACATGAATTGGTCCTGTCAAGTTTAAAAGAGACACATGTGTGTCGAGATGGTTCTGTTATCTTCGCTCATTATATGGTTTTGTCTTTTATGGATCATTTCTTTTAAAGAGAAGTCTATACATGTTAATGCACATGCCTATCAAGCTCAGGGATACATGTTTTGGGTTGACCGCTATTGTCGAATCAATATTGTGTCAATTACATTGTCGATGACCTGTGTGTGATTAAATTAGGCCCGATTATTGTTTGATGACAGTGGATTGTGTCATTCAGTGTTGGAAATGTGACTGTTGGTGATTAAAGTTGGGTCTATTATTATGTGATTTCAAGAATTGAACGTTGGATATGGATAATTGAAATCGTTGTTCATATTATGTTTGTTTTACAAAAAAAAGGATCAGCATTAGAGCATGCAAGACTGTGGCTCAAATGGTTATGTTGTTACCCTGGAATTGGAAATGATTTTCATATTTATTGTATAGGATGCACAGATTAACATAACTGATGAATTATGGGCAATTGAATTTTTTTTCTTTATTAAAGACAACAAGAAATATGTATGCAATTGAGGAATGGTTAAATGTTTTTAGTCTTGGAAGTGGATGCTTTTTGGATTGAAATTGAAACAGAGTTATGATTGTTGGTTGATTTATTTTATTTTATTTTATGAATAGTATATGTATTGTTCCCTCTCATTTTATCACTTTTTCTCTCTTTTTAACCCCCTCACGATCCCAAATTCATTTTTACACACCCTATTCACTAAAATAAAATTAAAATTATGTATGACAGTGATAAAAAAAATGACACAGTGATAGATGGAAGCTGATATATTTTGGTGTTGTTTGAACTGTTAGGTATTTAATGAATTGTTGAGCAGTAATTATGTTCTTACTCCCTGTCATGATATCACTTTTTCTCTTATTACAATACATGTAGATATCTCGTGAACCCTATTTCACCCCCTGCTTATTTGGAAATTGTTGAATAAATTTTATGGATTGGATTGCATGGATCTTATGTTTATTTATGAGCCAAAATTTGTTTCATATAAAGAGAATGTCATGTATGGCTTGTTAAGGGCTAGTTGCTAATAATTGTTGCATATAGGATGGGATTCTTCAGTAGAAGTAGTCATGGTAGAAAAAATAGGGGTGGAAGTAACTGGAACAAAGGGCCTAGAAGGCCCAGATTCTCAATACATTTTGATGTCGATCCTCAAGAGTTGAACCAACTTTTTCAAGATGGGTTTTTCAATTGGATTGGGAAAGGGATAGTTCATCCTAGACCAAAGAGGCCTCCCTTCCAGCCCAAAAATGTTCCTAGTATACTTATGCATCCCCATGTATCTTTGCAACCTGAAATTCCCGAGAATGATGGATGGCATGAGATTTTCCACCCAACAGTCTCCCACCACCGTGGCTGGAAAAACTTGTCATTACCTCCTCCTCCTCCACCTGTAAACCCAAATTCTCAAATTTCCCCTGCACACTCACTTGTACAGTCCTCCCATGCAATCAAACAACTCAAAACTGAGGCTCACCATGTGCATGACAAAGGTAAAGCTGCTACTACTCCCTCCTCTCCCTCAAGTGACTCAGCCAAGTCAGTGTCCTCCCATATGCACTTGAGGGATGACTGCTCCCATGTCATTAGTGAGATCAAGCCTCAAGGTTCCACCCAACCTAAGGCTATTTCTAGGAAGTCCAAAGGGGACAGCAATGACAAAGGAATAATTGCCTCTCAAAGTGGAAAATATGGATTTTGATTATGTGTTTATAATTGATTTATCGAGGACAGTGGACTACAAAAAATTTTGGACAACAAACTATTTTTTGGGATATTGTGGATATTTACATGTTTTGGATATAATTTGAAATATTTATGATATTTAAATTTCAAAATTTTGGAAATAAATATGGGAGCCACAAGGAGGCATGTCTTTAATTGGTTTTCTAATTATGTTTATTTTGTTAAGAAATAAAAGGGAGTCACAAGGGGTCCCACCTACTTAGTTAATATTTAATAAAAAGACCCTTAATTATTATTATTATTATTACTTCCCCTAAACTAAAATTAGTTAAGTTTTAGTTAACTTAACTAAATGAGGTAGTTGAACTACTTAAACTAATTTGGAATGCATAAAATCCAAATGAGAAGGAATAACAAGTGGAGAATAGAAGGAGAAAGAATACTAAGGTTTGCTCTTGAGTTTTATTGAGATATTTCAATTTTCATTCATTCTTCAATTCATTAAAGGCCTAATTCTCTTTTTGACAGCAAGGTCCTATTGTAGACATCAAGGTTCAAAGATGAACCATATCATTCAGATTCTTGTTTCATAGGTGTTTATCTATCTTTGATAGTTTGTGTAGACTTGTCTGTTTATGAATTGAGTTTCATGGCTGATCAAGGATATTGTGTAGAGTCAAGTGGGCAGCAGTTTGTGGCAAGCTGATCTAGATTTTAAAGTTCAGTTTTTACTTCTTGTCAGAGTCCTTTTGTATGGTTTTCATCGGGGATTTCTAAGTTTGAACTTGGTCAATGCCCTCGTGGGGATTTTTGTAAGAGAAGGATACTTTTGATTTCTTGGAATGAAATAAAGCGATTTTTATTCTGTCTCATTTGTGTTAATCTATGACTTGGTTATTTTTTCTTTTGATTTCCACATTTTCTTTTTGCAATCCATATATGATCAGAAAATTATATAAAAATGTTATATTTTGCAACAATCTTTTTATTTAAAAAATTATCCTAAGCCCTTGTAATTAATACTTGTGGATTGGGAAATACATTTTGAGGTTATAACATAGGGTAATATTCCTGACTATCTTTCCTTAGCCAAGCAACATCCGAAAATGCTTGAGTAAGATAAATTCATATCTTTTATGCAACAAGTTGGAGGAGCTAGGGCCCCTGAAGTCCATAGTTCATCTGGGCCATCCATCACAAAGGATACATGTAATGATATCTCTCAGTTCAGAGGTCTATCCCTCCAGAGGGTTGGAAGTGTCACTATTTGGAAATCCCCGAAGGCTATACTAGCAAAGTAAATATCTACCACTAATCTCAGTGGATAGGTGTCAGTCAACCCCAGAGTTCGATACTCTAAAAAATTAGAGTGGAAAGTTGTTTGGGGTTCAGGGCTCTCGAAGGCTCAAGGTGTTGAAATAATGTAACTACAAAGTGTATTCTTATTATTATTTTATATATTATTCATTGGATCAATCCCCATTGTGGATTGATCATGTCGGCTATTGTAAAAGGACCAAATCCCCTTTTGCGGATTGGTCATAATGTAATTTTAATAGGTAGAAAGAGAAGTTGGCCCCGGAATATATTAAAGAGGCCCCAAAATATAATAAAGATGGTTATAACCACCCAGAAGAATAAGTCAGCCCTGCTAGTGAAAAGACACTTCCACATGTGCCAGACTTGTATAAATAAAGAGGCTAGCGCCTCACTTAGACAGACACTCACTTGTTCATTAAGAGACAAGTTTCAGAGTTGCAGTTGGAGAAGAGAGAGAGAGAGATTGGTGCATATTTGGGATATGACATTATGTACTTGTTTGAGTTATCTCTTGGCATTGTATTGGCTATCTATAATAAGGAAGTTTTGTTGGGTTTTCTTCCCCTAGAGGGTTTCCTAGGATAAATGTTGTGTCTCTTGTGATTGTGTATTTCTCAGTGATCTTGTCTTATGTTGTTGTTATCTATTGAAATGAAAAGAACTATAATAATGTCTTAAACATTAACATGGTATCAGAGCCAAGCTGAAGAGAGCATCTTTCACAAGAGAAAAGTGAAAAATGTCACTGTTGTCATACATGAAAATTAGGGATTTTTGTTGGTGAGGTATTTCAGCCCTAAAACCATATAGAAAAGTGCACCCTCCCCCAAGGATCATTTTGGCACCTTTAGTGCACCTTTTCAGTGGCTAGATCTCCCAGAAAGTGAAACTCTAGTTTCACAAAGTACCAGAAAACCAGAAAACTATAGTACTAGAAGTACCAGAACTACCAGAGTACCAGAAGTACTAGGAAACCAGAAGCACTAGTCCAAAAATCCACAGATCAAGTTTGAGGGGGTAAAAGTTGGATTTTCGTAAATCTGAGTGCACCAGCTTACTCGCCTCAGCTCAGTGCATCTATCCCCTGGATCAGAATTTGAAAAATTTGAAATTTGAAAAATTAGGGTTTCCTCATAAAACCCTAAGTTGTAGTTGCAGTTGCAGTCTCAGAACCAGTTGCAGTTGCAGTTGCAATTACATTCGTAGCACCAGTTGCAAACACCCTTGAAGTTTTTAAGAGTTGGTAATGATTATTGTTGCTGCCATATGGAGCCACTACCTGCAAATGCTATCAGAGGTATGTACTCACATATGTTTAAATGATTAAACTTTAAAGAGTATTTGCAGGATAAGGGATCTCTTGCCATAGATCCAGAAGGATCTCAAGATCCAATGCATTCATAGGAATGATTCAACCCAAGTGTGATTATTCTGATATGCATCTATTTGTCATGACATTATTTTGATCAATGTTGCATGTTGTAGTTATGACCTTGATTCTAACCTTTTATGAGTCAAGGTATTAGATGGATTAAAAGTTGAGATCATAGAACTTATCCTCTAACCCAACCTTCTATCAAGATAGCGTATTTTCTTAGTACAGAAGACAGGTTGAAGAAACCACTCAACATCTTGAGTGAAGGAGACTCGGAAGAAAAGAAAGCACTCATTCCTGAGGACAATGCTCCAGATTTGATTAATCAAGTTAATAAGATTCAAAGGTACACATGACAAGTTGATGACTATAGTTGAGATAGAAGTCTTTGTAAAGTATCATACTTGATAGCATGTGAGCATATAGAGGTAAATTATTAACGTAATCATTTGTCTGATACAACTAACACCTCCTCTAGGAAGAATCTCATGTGTTAGTTCTAGGTTTTCATGGAGGAATGTTTGATCACAACACTATGAGAGTGTTAACCTCATTTTCGTATTGTATTCCTTATCTTTAATATTTTCTTCAGACAAGTTACAAGTGATATATCTAAAGGAGATATTGTGATGATTGTTCGTGCTATTACTTTATATTATCAAAAGGATATTACTCTTGCTTGTTTTTTTGTTGACCTTGCTCCAGGTCACAGGTAATAACCCTGAGGAAGCTATAGTGAAGGTTGCAGAAGGAAACGTGCTAAAGGAGAGACCATAAATGAAGAAATCATCATTGGAAAAGAAGAAGGTGGCTTGCATAAGCTAAAGGGTCACTCAAAATATTCCATGAACCACGCCATTGAGAATCCATATGAACTTTGGCATAGAAGATTAGCTCACATTAACTACAAGGCGCTACCATACATATGCAAAGCGGTCACAGGTTTACCAGAACTCAAGGTTGACCATGAAGGCGTATGCAATGGATGTGCACAAGGGAAGAATGTAAGAACCCTTTTCCGAAGAGAGACAACAAAGTAGAAGGAGTTATAGAACTCATTCATTCAGATGTGTGTGGCCCAATGCCATCATCCTCCATTAGTGGATATGTATATTATGTATCATTTATTGATGATTATTCTCGTAAGACCTGGTTGTATCTCTTGAAATATAAAGATGAAGTGTTCAACAAATTCAAGGAATTCAAAGCCTTGATAAAGAATCTTTCTGAAAGAAATATCAAGATACTCAGGTCAGATAATGGAGGATAATACACCTCAAAAGAGTTCGTGAATTTATGTAAAGATGTTGGGATCAAGAGGGAGCTCATTACTACCTATAATCCTCAACAAAACGATGTGGCTGAAAGAAAGAACAGAACAATAATGGAAGCCATGAAGACCATGATCCATGATCAAGATCTTCTTATGTGCTTATGGGAAGAAGCAGCAATGACAGTCATATATGTGCAAAACCGATTGTCCCATAGTGCACTTGGGTTCAATACCTCAGAAGAGATGTTCACCGGAAAGAAGCCAGAGGTAAGCCATCTCAAAATATTTGGTTGCCCAGTATTTATACATAAACCGAAAGAGAAAAGAAACAAGCTGGAATGCTTAGGAAAGAAGGGAATATTTGTGGGATACTGTGAGGTTTCCAAGGCCTTCAGGATCTATATACCAGGTCACTGCCACATTGAGATCAGTAGGGATGTGACCTTTGATGAAGATGCAGTGCTCAAGAAATCTAGAAAATGCCATCTTGAAGAGGTATATGAAGAGGAACCTGTAATCCCCAAAGTTGCAGAATCTGTGAGGGAGGTTCCCAAAGATGTTGAACCAGTGAGGGAAGTCGTAACTTCCCCTGATGAGGAAATTCTAGAAGATCATGACATAGCAGAGTTTCAAGAACCTCCTCAGATGACGATCCTCCATAAAAGAAAGCCAGCTTGGGCTAGAGAGATTATTCAATATGGAGAGAAGTATGGTGTTCCCAAAGGAACCATGAGACATGTGAAGAAACCTAATCCATTCTCCAATTATATGGCTTTGATGTGTGATCTCCTAGAAAAGGCGCCTACCTTCTTTGAAGAATCCATTCAAAAGAAAGAATGGGAAGATTCCATGACAGAAGAATACCAATCCATAATAAAGAACAATGTATGGGAAATAGTTCCCAGACCGAATAGCAAGGATGTGGTATCATCCAGATGGCTCTTTAAAATAAAACATGTTGTTGATGGAAGTATTGAGAAATATAAAGCAATATCTATAGCTCATGGATTTTCTCAAAAAGAAGGCATTGACTATGAAGAGACATTTTCTCTTGTATCCAAATACACTTTGATCAGAACCATCATAGCCCTTGCAACTAAGATGAAGTGGAAGTTACACCAAATGGACATAAAGACATCTTTCCTAAATTGTGTTATCGAAGAGGAAGTGTATATAGAGAAACCTCAAGGATTTGAAGTTGAAGACAGGAAGTCTCATGTCTGCAAATTGAATAAATCCTTGTATGGATTGAAGCAAGCTCCTAGAGCTTGGTATGGATTAATAGACAGCTTTCTGACGAGCTTGGGCTTTACCAAGAGTAATGCATATTCTAACCTCTACTTCAAGGTTATGAACGATGAGCTAGTGATACTATTGCTATATGTGGATGAATTATTATTAACTAGAGAAGAAAATCTCATCACTAAATGTAAGAAGAGACTCACTTTAGAATTTGAGATGAAAGACCTTGGCCTAATGCACTATTTCTTAGGTCTTGAGGTATGGCAGAGTCCAGAGAGGATATTCTTTAACCAAGGGAAGTATGAAATTGAAATATTGAAGAGATTTGACATGTTAGAGTGCAAGTCCATGAATACACCCATGGAAACAAAGCTAAAGTTGTTGGTTGATACTTCGTCAGAATGGATTGATGCCACACTGTATAGACAGATTATTGGATCACTAATGTACCTGACGAACACTAGACCAGACATTTTTTTTCCATGAACACCTTGATTCAGTGTCTGGTAGAACCCAGAGATGTTCACCTTGTGGCTGCAAAACATGTGATGAGGTACCTTAAGGGTAAATTATATTGTGGTGTCAATTATGATGGAGATCATGATTTCAAATTGAGTGGGTACACTAACTCAAATTAGGCAGGAAGTGTTTCTGACAGAAAAAGCACTTCAGGATGTTATTTCAGTTTGGGATCAGCCATGATCTCGTGGTAGAGTAGGAAGCAATCCAACATTGCTCTCAGCACAGCGAAAGAAAAATACATTGTTGCATGTTCTGCCAGATGTGAAACTATATGGCTTCGAAAGTTGTTGACCAACCTATTTGACCTAGAAATGGAAGCAACCACGATCCTATGTGACAACCAGAGTTGCATAAAGATGACAGAGAATCATGTATTCCATGACAGGTTGAAGCACATAGAGATTCGTTATCATTACATCCATGACATGGTGCAGAGAGGAGCCTTAAAGCTCCAGTACGTTAGCACAGATGAACAGGTTGTTGATGTGTTGACCAAGCCTCTATCTCGTGTAAATTTTGAGCACTTTTGACATAAGCTTGGTATAGTTCGAAAGGAACTTCCTTGAAAGGGGGAGTAGTTGTTGTGATGAGACATCTCTTACTTCTAGCTTCATTATTGTGACGTAAAGTGACATAAATCCAGTCTAGTGACTTGCTTCCAACCTGATGGTTGTGACGTAAAGCAAGACGATGTGATGAGACTAGTATTGTGCTTCTGGCTTGACAGTTGTGACATAAATCCAGTCTAGTATATTTCTTCCAACCTGATGGTTGTGACGTAAAGCAAGATGATGCGATGAGAATATTACTATGATTCCAGCTTAAGAAGCTATGATGTAAAGCCAGTCTATTATCTTGCTTCCAACCTGATGGTTATGACTTAAAGCAAGACGATGTGATGAGACTAGTACTGTGCTTCTAGCTTGAGAAGCTGTGATGTAAATCTAGTCTAGTATCTTGCTTCCAGCTTGAGTGTTGTGATGTAAAGCAAGACGTTGAGATGAGACTAGTACTGTGCTTCCAGCTTGATAAGTTGTGATGCAAAGCCAATCTAGTATCTTGCTTCCATCTTGAGTGTTGTGACGTAAAGCAAGATGTTGAGATGACACTAGTACTGTGCTTCCAGCTTGAGAAGTTATGACGTAAATCCAGTCTAGTATCTTGCTTCCAGCTTGATTGTTGTGATGTAAATCAAGACAAGTACTAAGCTTCCATCTTGACAGTTGTGACGTAAATCTAGTCTTGTATTATGATGAGCCAGCCTCGTGATGTGATGATGATGATGTATTAGTTTTATACTAATACATATTGATGCAGATGATGATTGCATTCCTTTGAGAATGACGATGTTGTTGATGAAAAAAAATTCTAATGATTTATAGATATGCTAGTTAGTGTTCCAAGATGATATTGATGATTTTGTCCTCCTGATGTTGTCCTCCTGATAAAGGCCTCTCTCTCGTCTAATGTTCTTGTAGAATACCCTTCTTGTTAAGGGGGAGTGTTGAAATAATGTAACTGCAAAGTGTATTCTTATTATTATTTGATATATTATTCATTGGATCAATCCCCATTGTGGATTGATCATGTCGACTATTGTAAAAGGACCAAATCCCCTTTTGAGGATTGGTCATAATGTAATTGTAATAGGTAGAAAGAGAAGTCAGCCCCAGAATATATTAAAGAGGCCCCAAAATATAATAAAGGTGGTTATAACCACCCAGAAGAAGAAGTCAGCCCTGCCAGTGAAAAGACACTTCCACACGTGCCAGACTTGTATAAATAAAGAGGTTAGCGCCTCACTTAGACACACACTCACTTGTTAATTGAGAGATAAGTTTCGAAGCTTCAGTTGGAGAAGAGAGAGAGAGAGTAGCGCATCTTTGGGAGAGGACATTTTGTACTTGTTTGAGTTATCTCTTGGCATTGTATTGGCTATCTATAATAAGGAAGTTTTGTTGGGTTTTATTCCCCTAGAGGGTTTCCTAGGATAAATGTTGTGTCTCTTGTGATTGTGTATTTCTCAGTGATCTTGTCTTATGTTGTTGTTATCTATTGAAATGCAAAGAACTATAACAATGGATTAAACATTAACACGAGGGTCAAAGTCGCTCTCAACCTTCGATCGGAGGGGGACACATGGTATAATATGTAATACTTCATAGGTTTAGTACTCTGGACATTTGTGGGTATTAACATCATGGAATTCCGAAGTCTGGAGTCCTAGATTCAATCAGATTCATTGGTTGTTGGAGGATGGAGGACCGTAGATCTTGATTCTTTGGAGGTCTGCTAGTTTAGAATTTGCAGATTTGTGAAGAATTGTAGCTTGAAGTCATTGGACTCCCAAATTTCGAAGTAGATCTAGGTCATCCATCTCCCAGAGCCCAGGATCCATCAATTTGATGCCCTCTATAGGTTTTCTAATTCGGCACCCTGGGGTTTTGGAGGAGTAGTGTTGTGGGAATCTCTAAAGCCCGGAGCTGCGAAGAATATTTTCAACCATTGATTTGTGGTGACATGAGAACCGTCAGATTATATTCAGGGTTCGAATCTCCAGGAACATAGTGCATTGGAGCGGTTAGAATGGCTGAAGCCTGGAGGCGTGAAGAATATATCAACTGTTAGTTTTTCGAGGATTGTAGTCTGTTGAATTCATAGGTTGTTCATCAATTCGCGAGATCGCATATTCAGAGGAGTTGAGGTGTCAAGGTGTTGAAACTCCCAGAGCCCGAAGATCAAGAGTCTCTAATTAGTGCCTTTTGGGTTAGCACCTGGTCTTAGCCCACGATCATATGTGATTTCCGCTGGGAAGAAGGGGGTTAGGGCCCAAATTTTAATTTAAGGAAAATGGGGCTTAGTAAGAGCCTGTGGGTTTTGAGGGACCTGCACCTTAGGAGATTTAAGGACCCGTGTAATTGGTTTTTAGGGTTCAATGGGAACCTATGAGCCGATTCGACTCCCATATTTGAACGATCCTAGACTAGGAGGTCGCGCGGGCCCCATGAGTGGGAGGGGGTCTGCATAAAAATGGTATTAGAGCTAGAATTTAACTCAACTAGAGGAGAAAAATGGTTATTGAAGGCCATAAGCAAGGTTAGAAAAAATATCCTAAGCAGATGAGCCAAGAATAAATTTACAAAGAGCTCAAGGAGATGTGAAAAGAGATCAATCGGTTAACGCTACAGTGGCAGAAGATGCAGCAAGAAGAGTGCAAAATATGGAGGTACGAGTGGCCCATGAAGTAGAGAGAAAAGTGGCATGTCCAACAATTGGTTTCCAAGAGGAAACAACAAATATTGAGGAAGTGGTTAAGGCATGTTGAAAACCTTAGTGCCACAAAGAAGATGGTTTACGTTTGTGATCCAAAGGTTGGAGAAATCCTCAGTGATGAGGAAGAGAGATCGACCATAGATCTCATAGAATTTTAGGAGGGAAAGAGTGAAACCTCAGGTTTCAATATGGGAAAGGAGGATGACATGAGACTATCTGAAAGTCTCGAGAACTCAGAGGAGAGTTCGGATAAACAAGGAGTGTTGACAAAGGAGGAGGATCAAAGATGCATTCTGATTATTGGAGGAATAAACATATTCCTGCCAAGTAGCCTAGTTGAGGCCAGTGCACATGTTACAGGTGTAGCAGAAGAAACACAACCAACAGTAATTGACATAAAGGAGAAGGAGAAGACATTGACATATGCTCAGGAGATGGAAGAAGAGGAGCATTCATATTAGATACTCACTCCATGGGAAAAAGAATTGAAGATGTTGTAGGATTGGTTGGACAATCTTGAAACAGAGGAGGACTTCCAGAGGGATGCGGTTGTGAACGGTGAAGAACAATTCTAGCCTGGGGAGCAGTTGGATGAAGCTGGACTTGAACCAGCACAAGAAGAGGCAATATAACTGGCAGAAGTTAATATGTCATGGGAGATAGCTAAGCAATAAATTGGTAACATGGCTGCAGAATTTGAACCTATATTGGAGTGGCAAGTCAAGGCCACAAGAGATGAATTCAACACGGGAGATCAGGGAGATCTACCCATTGATATGTATGGTGAAGCAGAGAAGGTGCAACATAGCAGGCTACAGGAGAAGAAGGGATAGCGCATGGACCAACTGGAAGAGGATATAGAATAGATGAGGAGGATGATGTTGAAATCAGTGTAGGAGACAACCAATAGAAGAGAGAAGTTGAAAACAGGAGAACTTGTAGAAGCACCAGGGAAACAAAAACAACAAAAACATAGAAAATGATCAAATGGACAACTCCAAATTCAAGTATGGGACCCTAGAGGATCTCAACCTCAACAGTAGGGGATCCATGAGAAGGAGCTCATGATTTTTTTCAGTGCGAGAGTATGATGTAGGAGCATATCTCCACCTCAGCAATGGGCCAGAAATACAATGCATCCCCATACTTGGAGGGAGAAGATTCCAAAGAAGGATGTGCCAGTTCTTTCAAATTCAAGCCTGAATTTATAATTTAAAATACAAAATTTAATGTAATTAAATGTTTGGAGGCTCAGGAAGGTCGAGCCCATGTGCTTGACAGGATGAGTTATTGTAATGGGAAGTGTCGCCTTTAATGGATAAAAATAGGTATATTTAGATCTGATTCAGATTTGATAGAAGTTAATTTCCATTAATGAGAGAAGGTAGTTGGAGTGAAGGCTAGAGGAGCCCCTCTTTTGCAAAAAGATATTGTATCAAAATTCATTAGCATTAGTCAAGGAGAGCATTAGAGAGCTCAAGAGAGGAGAGGAGAAAGAGTTGAAGATTCTGTTGTAGTCCATCCTTTGTAAATGTTGGAGTTACTTCACACACACCTAGGATTTATTTTTTCTATGGGTTTTCCTTGTTTTTTATTCATTATCAGTCATAAGCCAGTCTCCTATATTTTAGGGGAGAATATTCCACCTGGAGAATATTCTCTTTAGTTGACACTTCAGTTTGACTAGTTGAGTTGAGTCTAGATGTTGCATTGGTTTTGTCACCATGCAACATTGGGATCATCCCCATGCTAATGCACACTTTCCTTGGGATCATCACCATACTAGTGCATTACCCTTGATTCCTTTATATACTCCTCACTAGACTTTGTTCAGTCAGTTAACTGAAGACTGGTTGACTAGTTAACTTAGTTACGTGGAAATTCACTCTCGTAACTGCCTGAGAGACTAGACTAGGTGGCAGTTCACTCTCGTAACTACTGGTGTGTGTCCATATCACTCTAGACCACCACTATGGAACATTGTTTCTCCTCCATTGTGCATTCATCGATTTATACAGAGCATATCATGTGAAAATTATTCATTATTCATTATGGTTAATGAGAATTCTTCCATTCTTTCTCTCCTTCTTCTTTCTCAATTTCTCTCTGAAAATGGGTGTTGTATTTTCTAGCTAGATATATTCTGTGAAATTTCAACACATTTACATGGTATCAGATCCGATGGACTGCTAAGAAAAATATACACCAAATTTTTTGCAGGTACAAAAGATTAAAGACAACAAAAAGATGGCTTTCCCAAAAGAATTCATTATTACACCTTACAATTAATTTGCATGGAAGGAGAAAATAGTCATACATCGCCGAAATAAAGGATTTCACAGGTTAACCTTGAATACAGACACATAATCGACATCATCCATAGAAAAATCCAAGTACTTATATCGAATGGATGAAGCATTCAGAACAATTTGCAGTCTTATTTCTCTCGATCTCCTTTTTCACATATCTTCTTGTAAGGCTCCCAATGAATCCTAGACCAACTTGGAAGGGATATTTGGAAAACAATATGATATGAGGGGACACATGCTGGAGATGGAATTTCTCACATTGGATTCAAAAATCTTCGACAATATCCAATATTTCTTTACAAAATTCAAGGATTTATTGTCGCAACTCAAATCTTTCGGGGTTGTTAAATATATGGAGGAGAAACAAATGGTTCTCACCATTCTCTCCAAACTTGGTCCTAAATTATCTGTGTTCATTTCCACATTCCATTCATTCACATTCACCTCTGGATCCGCCTAGAAGATGCTTTCTCTTAAGGACTTTATTGAATCCCTAACACAAGAGCAAATCAAGCTCATCAACATGGGAAAAATCAAAGGCCCAAAGGTGCATGCACTTACTGTGCAATATGGAAGCCATCAATATCATAAATATAAATATAAAGGAAAAATCAAAGCTCATGCAAATCTGAATAAGGAAGGGTACTCAAAACCCTTCACTGATGCCTCCGGATCCAAAGGGGAAAAGGGAAGAAAAGGGGAGAAATGCACATAATGTCACAAATGATTCCATCCATAATCTGCATGCATGTAAAACAAAAAGACATAATGACTCAAATACTTCAGCAAAACAACCTTGTAGATCACATTTTTGAGGGTGCCAAGAAAAATAAGCCAAAATATCAGAATCCCATGAAAGGCAATTCTAGCCATGCCTTGATTTCCATCAACTCCTCTCTCGATGCTTGGATCGTATATTTAGGAGAATCAAATCACATGGATGCCTCAAAAGTATTCTATTATTCATTGTATGCATGCAAAGGTCCTCCTATTCTGATGGGGGACAACTCTTCAGTCAAATTCACTGACAAAGGAAGGATTGAACTCACCAACAGAAGCTTCGAGAATGTGTTGCATGTTCCCAAAATTTCCATCAATCTTTTCTACGCATATCAGATGATGAATTCTGACAGTGGAAAGAAATTCTTATTCATACCAAATTTCATGGACATATATGACATGCAAACCAACTTCAGGGTTTCTACTAGTGAGGTAAATCATCAATCTAGATTGTATACATTTTCTGAATTTATTGAACTAGACTCTGCTTTACTGCTTACCCATGTTGATGAAAGTAGTAGGATATGGCATGAAAAGTTTGGACATTTTAATTTAATATGTATGCAACAAATTAGCAAGCAAATATTGGCTGATGGTCTACTAGACACCCGTTTCTCCAAGGGAGTATGCGAGGGATGTGTTCTTGGAAAACACCCTCAAGAGAAATTCAACAAAGGAAAGTCTCAGAGAGCTTTCACGCCTTTAGATATGATCCATAGTGACCTTATGGGTCCTTTTTTGCATCCATCTATCAGAAAAGTGATGTTTGTTCTCATTTTTGTTGATGATTTCTCACGTTTTACATGGATTTACTTTCTCAGGCAAAAATCTGAGTTATTTCAACACCTCAAAGATTTGAAATCCTTGATTGAGACACAATCTGGAAAGAATCCAATCTTTCCCTGGACCTTGTTATCAAATGCCACAACTCACCACCACTAGTCCAGTCAATACCAGTCATACTAGAGCTCCATCATCAACCTCTGCCAGTCATGTTGGAGATTGTTCAACGACCTCTGCAAGTCATGTTGAAGACTCGCAACTAATCGTTGCTAGTCATGTTGGGGGCATCATTCTAGTTGCCACAAGCCATATCGATATCACATCTCCAACCATTGTACATCATGTGGGAGATGACTCTCCGGCCTCTTCCAATCATGCTGAGAGAATGTCGCCGGCCATTATAAATGACATTGGGGGTATTCGTATGATTGAGAAGCCTAGACGTCTTAGACGTAAGCCCAAATTCCTTTGCAAGACTTGCGAAGGAAATCACCTTACTCGTTTGTTTCCTGCTACTACTGGGATACCAGAAGTGTGGTTCTCACCTAGGGGCCCTAAGGGTTCTAAGGCGTCTGTGGTTTCCCCACACTATGTTTCTCTATTGATTGACACGGTAGTCATGCCAATGCAATACTCTCTTGACCACACCCCCATTTTCAAGGGTGATGTGTCTCCTTTCCCTAATATCATGCATCCTATTCAACCTAGAGTTGAAGAAGTGGTCGTACTAGTGCAATCTCTGGTCAATCCAACTCTCCTTTTGGAGGGAGATGCATCCTTTAACCATGTCATCAGCATTTTTGATATTTCTCCTTCTGCACAAGAGAGAGTTTTAGTCTCCTCGAGTACTCTCCCTTGAAGTCCTGGAGAATTTACCTTTGATTGGGATGGTCCTGTGGGCGATCCAATGCCTCCTCCTATGTCCTTTCAAGTAAGTGACATCATTCAATATATCACGGAGAAGATAATCTCTGCTAGCACTTTATCCTCCTCGACTTGGAGAGCTTTGGGTTTTCCCAAGATTTTGTCAGCTATCCGTAAGATACTGGCATTCCACAGAAGTCTGGCACAGGAGCCTTGGCCTCCCTCGTGACATGTCTCCTAGAAACTCCCAAGCGAGTCTGATTTAAGCTCTTCTTCGGCTCGTCTAAAAAGCGAAAATATTGTCGAGTGAATTTTTCCCTTTAACACTCGTTAAATTTGACTTGAAAGGTCGTGAGTCTTAACTAAGCTCTTTTCCAACTCATTTTCAAAAAGTGAAAAGATTTCCGAGTGAACTTATCTCTTTCACACTCGTAAATTGGATTTGAAAGGATGTCTATTTGGTACAAATTTATCCCTTTTTCAAACCAAGTAGACTAAGATTATGAAAAAAGAAATTTTTTGCGTTAAGTTGTGATTGCATCTCATGCCCTTGCTTGCAGTATTGATCCTATAGCTAGTTCTTGCTTTGCATTATAAACCGTTTGCCTCAACAATTTTGCATCCTCAACCAAGCAGAGCCTCATTTATATCCTTTGCAATTTGACACCCTATACCTAGGAGAGAACATTCCCCCGAGTGTCAATCTCCCGCATGCACCTCCTTGCATTGAGCATAGGTATGTTCCAATGTCGAAACTAGTTTTTCTTAATTGCAACACTCATTTCCTCCTATGTATCATAACATTCATTTGACTATGAAAAAACAAAAAAATACAGGCAGGAAGGGAGTATTATCTTTTATTTGCAGCAGTCGTGTCACCTTTGAACAGAGCACAAAGTTATTGAGTCCACTTGTCATCATAATTTTGGGTTTAGCATGGCCTTAGGAAGCCGATCTCATTACAGAGAGTTTTCTCCCCTGACTAGTTACTCTTCCAGTCCCTATGGAGAATTTGATTGATGCCTCCTGCATCTCATGGTTTCATCATTGATTCTATGCTGCCAGAGTCTTCCATATGTCTCGTGATCTTGTTCAAAGGATGTCTATCGACCTGTGTCGGCCATTCCTCAAAAATCTTAACTTTGCATGTCATCCATACCCTCATTTTGTCTCAGAATCTCACGATGTTGTAGTCCTATTAAGCACCCTAGTCCTACTTTCCTCATTGGTAGGTAACCTTGAACCCAGCAATCAACATTTCATCATTGGTCATTGACTGGGTGGTTTACCTTGTGTTCGATGGAAAGACATCTAATCACACATTGGGATTTTTGTAGTGTCTTGGATGCCATTATCCTTATTTGTGGTTTCCTCTCCTTTTTCAACAGTTTTCCCCATTGGATGCTATTCAAAGGGTCTTTTTAGTGTACCACTTGCACTTGGTACATGTGAAAGATGCACGGGGTGGTTGGTTCATGAACATGTTCTTCGTCCAATTTCCTCCAAACCGTCAAGCTCTTGCTTTGTACCTCATGATGAATGATGAGAGATGCCTTAATTCTCTCCTTGCAGTGGGTCTCCTTCCATCAAATTCATCTCATCTATTCTGGAAATGAGACCTAGATTCCTATGAGTACCTAGAGGCTTGTAGTCATTAGTGATAGTTTCTCTCACCATCGATAGTTGGGAATACATCAATGTCTCTTGATCAATGGATTCTTCAAGTGTTCGACCCCAACTCCTTTATTAACACTTCTAAGAACGTACTCAGTGCCTTGATACCTACTTTCATCATCGGTAGGTTGTCTCTTGTTTGTTAATGGTATACCATAATGATCGGTAATCAAATGAAGTCTCATTGTGTTCAACCTCAAATCCTTTATTCACACGATGTAGACTTGCAACTTTGGGGATTTTGTAGAAGACTTGAAGAAATCAGTATGTAGTTGTAATTTTCATTGGACCAATACCTGTGTGACTTCATTGATCATGGGAAATAAGATTGTACTCCATTGTATACAGATATCTTCAGATTGATTTTGAGACTGGTTCTATTGGTCCTTGTTCATGAATATGACAACCTTTGGCATGTAACCGCATTTGTATTTTCCTATTCATGGCCATGGATAGTTGTTTGGTGTATTTTCACATGGATCTGCAGTGTAATTCAAATTGGCAGCCATGTATGCAAAGTCAGTACATATTGTAATGAGCAACTAGTTCTTTTAGTCAGGTCCTTATTACTCCATTTTTAAGTTTGTTATAATGTATTTTTCCCATCACAAATACTTCTCTGACCTCACACATTAGGGGGCATATGTTATAGCAATATTTTCCTCACCCCATGTAATCTTGCACATAAGTCCTTTTTCCATTTCCCTATGCAGACTTGTCATCCCTTTTTGCAAATCCCAGAGTTAAAAATACAAATTTTCCACATATACACACCTTGCCTACTATACAACATGCGTATACGCAAGTTTCACCACTACAACTCACGTACATCAAGAAGTGTGCCCAAAATTCAAAAATGGTGTCGGGTTTCCATGTCATGACAGGAGATCAATGATCATTGGCCTTCCATATACTGGAAACGTTTTAACTCGGCCCTTCAATTCCACTTGAAGGCTATAAATGGGTCGATTTCGAGCTATGGAAATGAGGAGAAAGAATTCAAATTTGAGAGAAAAGTTACTATGGAAGAATTATTCACTTCACATTGAGTCTTCATCCATTTATCCTTTAAGTTTGAACACATTGTTCAGCCCCCAAGCTCTTCCCTTGTTGATTGAGAAATCCATTGTCTCTCTTACATGAGCTTTACTTTGGTGGAGGATTGAAGTGGTGGAGGCCCAGTTGGAAGTAACTTAGTTTCTCAGTTCCGAACCGTGCCGACACAAAAGTCTGTAACTTATTCACTTATGTTGATTATATCTTAATAGAAATACTCTTTTCTCATCCAATTGATATCTTGAAAATATTTGAATTATTATTCCATGGGAATATTTGTTATGAATGTTGATGGATTGTGCTATTGAATGTGCTAACATCATATATTATCACCATATTCTTTCATTCCTTGGTTGTTGAGGACTAGTTGCAGGTATATTTCTTTGGGTCAAGTGCTCAACGGTGGACTTCATCGAACATTTGAACGAGGTAGGCCTTTTATCTTGTCTTGTTAGCATATTTTTTTATATATCATACTTGAGAATAAAGTTTATTTATGCAGTCATTTCAATTTGTTGTGGTTTTCCCCTAGCCATAGAGATATTTTCCTTGTAACAACACTATTCAATGCAATCATTTTGGACGTTATCACTCTTATTCAATCCTCAAACATTTTGAACACAGTTGTCCCTTTTATACAATCAACATAATGGTTAAACCAAAATAAACATTCAATAATTTGAACACAAGATTCAAATGAATGGGTCGGTACAGATCTCTTCCAGAATTACCAAAAAAAGGACCAAACAAAATCATGCCCTAGTATCCAGGCACGCACAGTGCTCCCATCAAAATCAAAATGGAGTAAATATGATCTCAATGTAATATTCAAGTTTTAATATAGCAAGTGGAAGAGACAATAGGTGGTTCGACCAAAGATTTTCGCAATTGAACGATACAGACAGCTCATTCTATAGGTGCCCTATTATAATTTAGCATAGAAACAATACCATGCAATATTTCTCTTGGCTGTAAGGGTTTCAAACAACATACTGCAACCTTCAAAAGAAAAACAATTGAATCCAATCCATTTAAACAACATTGCATAATGAGCGACCAAATATAAGCTTGTGCCCAACCAAAAGGCATGCACAGTGCTTTCATCAACTTCTGGGTAGCATTGTCTTCATACTATATAACGTTTACTGGGAAATGGTGACAGTGAGATCATAGCAATCAAGCCAAAAACTGAGGGTTTTTCCAAGACAAGGCATGAAATTCTCCAATCTTCCATCATAGTTTACATAAAAACCAACAGAGTCGAACATGGTGTGGGCATACTTAATCACAAAGACCAGTAATTTCAAGATATAGGTGGGGTATTCTCAAATCCTAGAGTTTAGGAAGACTGATATAACCAATTTCAACAGAGGGGCTAAGTCGAAAACAAAACCATGGAAAATTTGGCTTCACTGCAACCTTTACTTAACAATTCACTGTGAATGATTACACAGAGCAAGAACCACGTGACCAACCTTTAAGATCCAACAGTCCTAAAATGACCACCACAGGAAACCAAAGATGAAACCATAACACAAAGTTCCAAAACATCATAACATCTTGAGAATCACACAAAACACGAGAAGCCAAAGCCAAAATTTGATTCAAAGGGTAGAGTAACTCTCTAGATGGAAAAATAAGAAAACCCATACTTGAAAAATTCTGCGCAGGGAAAAAAAACCAAGACTGTATACTTCCTCCACGACCGAGCAAGGCAGAGCAACAACAACTACCAGAGCCAAAAAAGAAAGAATGACTAGGGTGATGGGCTCAAGGGGAGTTTGAGTGATGTGCAGTAAATGCATGTCGCTTCTCCCTTCAAACTTCATTGAATTTTTAGTATGAGCCAAGCCCACTAGCCAACTCTATTCAAACCATTAATCAACCAAAAACCCAAATTTTCCATATTACTTTTTCAAAGTGTGTTATATTCCAAGGTGTGCCACCCCTTGCCAATATCAAATTCCTTCAAATGACAATGTGCTAGGAACACAACCCACTATGCAACTCAAACAATGCACATAACCATAATAGCAAGGGTCATGATCATCCAACCTTCGCCATGAACAATACACAACATTAAAACTTGGAGTATAATTCTTTCATCCAAAAGGGAAGCATTATCATATTTTATGAGAGATCATCCAAACCATTTAGATCCATGTTTTAAT
>ML787720.1:622113-644308 GCA_009831015.1 Picea engelmannii
ACAAGGTGTTACAATTCCCTCCCCCTTAAAAGGAACATCGTCCTCGATGTTCTTATCTACTAGCATGAATTGCATGTACAGAAGTAAACAAAATTGGATATGCCAGTTTCATGGCATCTTCCATCTCCCATGTAGCCTCATCTAGGCCAAAATGTTTCCATTGCACCTTGACCTATGCAATGGTTCTGTTCCAGAGCTGGGTTTCCTTTCTTTCCAATATGCATTGGGGTTCTGGTAGAAATTCTCCCTCCGGTTCCACCCGGATCATAGACCAGTCAATTATATGATTAGCATCATGTACATATTTCTTCAATAATGAAACATGGAAAACATTATGTGCTTTTACTGTGGGAGGAAGTGCTAGCCAATAGGCTACAGGTCCCACTCTGTCTAGAACCTCAAAGGGTCCACAATACCGGGGTGCCAGTTTGGCATAGGTTCCCATTTTGAGGGAACTTCTTTTGGGCTTGATTCTGAGATATACATGGTCTCCCATTTTTAACTCTCTTGGAGTTCTCTTTTGATCAACATAACTCTTCTGTCGGTTCTGAGCGACCCTTAGATTTTGTTTAATCTGAGTCACTTACTGTTCCATTTCTTTCAACATATTGGGTCCAATAGAAATCCTATTTACAAGGTTACTCCAGCTGACTGGAGTATTACATGGCCTACCATAGAGGACCTCGAAGGGACTCATCTTTAAGGATGCTTGGTAGCTGTTGTTGTAGGCAAATTCTACCAATGGCAGGTAGTCTTCCCATTTCCTGGGTTGATGCATCACATGCATCCTTAACATATCCTCCAATATTTGATTCACTCTTTCTGTCTGTCCGTCGGTTTGAGGGTGATAGGCGGTACTAAACAACAGTTTGGTCTCTAAACCCGCCATCAATGATTTCCATAATTTGGAAGTGAATTTTGTGTCTCTGTCAGATATTATCTCTCTCGGCATGTCGTGCAGTCGGAACACCTCTTTCATGAATACTTGTGCAATATCTATCGCCTTGTAGGTCGATTTTATGGGGATTAAATGAGCAGACTTGCTCAGTTTATCCACCACTACCATAATGGCGTCATTCTGTTTGGTTGAAGTTGGTAATCCAGTGATGAAATCCATGGAGATGGTTTCCCATTTCCATTTTGGGATGGGTAAAGGGTACAATAATCCGGCTGGGTGCCGATGTTCTGCTTTAACCTGTTGGCATTCTATGCATTGTGCCAAATATTTGGCTATGTCCTTTTTCAATCCAGGCCAATAGAATTGTTTACGGGTGGCAGTAATCATTTTCTGGTATCCTGGGTGACCAGTGTAGGGTCTTTTATGTAGTTCATCCATGATGAACCTCTTCAAATCATCACAATTGGGAATGCACAGTCTATCTCTGTGAGTGAGCGGGCCTCCTTCGGTCATCTGATAGCCTTCATATTTTTCTCCAGTGGGTTCTTGTTGTAGGTACAGGTTCACATTTCAGACGAAGGGCTCTGTTTCTTGTGCCTCTCTGACTCTGTTCTTGACATCTATCTCGCAAGTACTCACCGTTGCCAGGTGAATCGTTTTCATGCTTCTGCTGAGGGCGTCGACCACCCTATTTTCCTTTCCTTTAATGTGTTTGATTTCAAAATCAAATTTTCTAAGGAGGGCCATCCATCTAGCTTGTCTAGCATTGAGCTTTGGTTGGTCGAACAAATATCGTAATCCACAGTGATCTGTCATAAGCACAAATTTTCTTCCCAAGAGGTAATGCCTCCACATTTTTAAGGCATGCACTATGGCAGCCAATTCTAGATCATGAGTCACATAGTTGACCTAATGTTCATTCAATTTTCGATATTCATAGCAGATCACCTTTCCTTCTTGCATGAGGACTCCTCCGAGCCCTTCTTTATAGGCATCTGTGCACACAAGGAAGTCGGCTTCTGGGTCAGGGATTTTTAACACAGGTGCATGGGTTAGTAGATGTTTCAAGGTTTGAAATCTTTCTTCACGTTGTTGTGTCCACAGAAATTTTGTTCCCTTCTTCTGGAGGGCAGTGATTGGACAACCAATCCTGGAGAAATATTTTATAAATATTCTATAATATCCCGCCAATCCCATAAAGGATCTGATGTCTGAGACATCCTTTGGGGTAGGCCATTCCATGATAGACCTGATCTTGGCAGGATCTACTGCTACCCCTTCCTTGGACAGAACATGCCCCAAGTAGTGTATTTTCTTCTGAAAGAAGTCACACTTGTTGAATTTAGCATAGAGTTGATGCTCTCTTATCTCTTGCAGCAAAATTCTAAGATGTTCTTCATGTTCATCTCTATTCTTAGAGTAGATTAATATGTCATCAATGAAAACTAGTACAAATTTATCTAAAAATTTACTGAGTACATTGTTCATTAATCACATGAAAGTGACAGGGGCATTGGTCAACCCAAATGGCACTACCACAAACTCATAGTGACCATACCGTGTCCGGAAAGCGGTTTTATGGATGTCTTCACCCTTAATTCGGACTTGATGGTATCCCGACCTCAAGTCAATCTTTGAGAAAACAGACGCACCTCCCAACTAATTGAATAGATCATCGATCCTGGGCAAGGGGTATTTGTTCTTTATAGTTACTTTATTAAGTTGTCGGTAATCTATGCACAGTCTAAGGGTTCCATCCTTCTTTTTCACAAATAGGACTAGTGCTCCCCATCACAAATAGGACTAGTGCTCCCCATGGAGATACGCTGGGTCGAATATAACCCTTATCCATCATTTCTTTCAATTGTAACTTGAGTTCTACTAACTCAGGTGTGCTCATTCGGTAAGGTGTCCTAGACACCGGCATCGCTCCTGATGCGAGTTCTATCGAGAAGTCAATGTCTCTTCTTGGAGGTAGACCAGGTACCTCTTTTGGAAACACATCTCTTTATTCTCTTAGGATAGGGTGATCATCAGGGCTGGGTTTAGCGCCTTCGATTGTTTTTAGCACCTGTATTGCATATAGGGGACATCCCTTTCGGCAATACTTTCTCATTTGCAGGGCTGATATTTGCCTCACCAAGACCAGTTTTCGGATCCCTTGGAGGGTTATCCTCTTTCCTTCTTTGCTTACACATTCCAAGGTTTTATGGTAACAGTCCAATTTGGATTTATGGGTGGCCAGCCAGTCTATACCAATCAACAGGTCGTATGACCCCAGGGGTAATACATTAAGGGTTGCTTGGGTGGGGAATTTACCCAACATTAACTGGCAGGCTGGTATGGCCTATACCACCTTTCTTTTGGTGCCCGTGGCTAACTGTACTAACCATGGCATAGTTTGTTTTCATAGCTGTAGCTTACACTTATCAACAACTCTTGGGGATATATAACTCAAATTTGAACCAGGGTCAATCAAAATAGACACCAGATGGTTGAAAATCATACCTTCTATTTCCACCACTGAAGCTTGGTGGTCATCTTGGTTATTATCCAAGGCTACATAGATCTACAGCACACTCCTTTCCACATCATTGACTGTGGTAGCTTCCTGGATGGTATAAATTTTTTGACTGTTCTGTTGTCGGTGTGGACAGTCTCCCAAGAGATGCTCTTCTCCGCAACCCCATCATTTCAGAGGTTCTTTCTTTGGGTTATTAGTCTTTACTGGTATAGGTACAGAAGTTCTATTTCCGTCCACTGAGGGAAAGTTCTGTTGGAGTACACTTCGGGTGGGAAATTTCATTATGTGGTTCTTCTTGTAGTTTTTAAATCCCGAGGATCTGATCCCCTTTTTCTGAAATATCGAACCACTCTTCTATTTCTAGTCTCCACGAGACTCTGCCCGATGTCCATATTGTTCATGACAATATGTTTCCTTTCTTATAGTGTCTTCTAAGGTCCTTGGCTCGTCAAGTTCAATTCGGTTCTGATATTCCTTGGGTAGCCCACTGATGAAGTGTTGTGCCTTTTCCTTCTCTGCTTTGATGTAGGGTACATATCTTAGTAAGTCAAGGAATTTGTTGACATACTCCTCCATAGTAAGTCTCCCCAGTTTGAGTTCGTAAAACTCTTTAGCCTTCTCGTCAAAATACCTTTCCGACAAATACTTCTTCCAGAAGTACTTCTCAAACTGTTTCCAAGACAAGTCCTCCTCATGGACCCCTTTCATATTCTTAAGGTCTTCCCACCATATGGAAGCCTTTCTGTTTAGATTGAAAGTGGCCACTCGGGCCTTCAAGTTCTCTGAGAAATCATGGACTCTGAAATATTTCTTTAGTCCAAGTAGCCAAGCCTCAGCTTCCTCTCCCTTCTTTATCTCGTCGTCGAAGGAGGGAGGTTTGGCCTTTTTGAATTCCTTAAATTTATGACTCTTGGAAGTCTTTTGCTTCTTCTGTTTCTTTTGAGAATAGGAATTGGTCCTGCTGCTAGAAGAGCCTTCTGAATCACCGGCTTCCTTCTCAGTGGAATCGTCTGGCACTGGTCCTTTACCTCTAGGGTGGACCTTTCTGGATGTGCTTCTCTCAGTGTGGCCACTGACACGACCATGATTATGCATCTCAGGTTCATGCTGCATTTGTCGTTGCAGGTCGGATAAGCTCTGTAGTAGAATTGCATTAATTTTAGTTTGCTTTTCTTGTTCTTTCATCATCCTTTCATTATCATCCTTGTAGCTTTGTAATTCGACCATGAGACTCCTCACAGTCTCAGCTAGGCCTGGAGGGGTTTTTATTACTCTTCTTTCGTTAGACTCTTCATCTCTGTTGTGGGAGACTTCTCCCACCTCTTGGTGATTCACCATACTCTGCGTTTGTAGATTCATGCGGTTGATTGTCTGCTTGAGTGAAAATACAAACAATGGTTGTTAGTCAAGAGATAAATTCATTTTTTTTTTTTAAATTGCGCATAATTTCATAACTTCTTTCTCTTGCATACACAGTCGGGTTCTCATTTTCCAAGTTTTCAATCCTGGACAAGGGAGTCAAGTCAGGGAGTTACTCCTCATAGAAGTGCTTCAAACGAGGTTTATGCGCGACTCGTGCATGAGCCCAATCAGGCTGAGTGTTGTAACCATGCTCAGATACCACTTTGTAACATACCCACTAACTAAATAAAAAATTTCCGGACCTCTTTCGGACTCGAACTCCTAAATAACCTTGGAGATCCAACGTAAACTGGCTCTTTCTCTTTTCTTCCCCATCCTCAGGTGATCGTGAGTCATGGTAGCGATTTAGTTTGAACGTAGTGCCTATTTGTATTTCGCGCTTCGGCACTGTGGTAATGTCCAAACATTAGACTCTGCAACCATCGAACCCTGACAGGGCTAGCGACTGACTAATCGGGTCGAATCCCTACCAGTTCAGCAATTGGCCAATAGGAACAAATCTCAACAAGGGTAGAGAACCACCAATGAGAACAAGCCCCGTCGCGCATTTGGGTGTAATACAGGTGGCGAGAGGGAAACACAACATGGTGGTCGTCATGACAGGGAAGGGTCCCACTTCACACGCCACACTATTCCAGACCCCCCCCTCGTTAAAGGTAGAATGGCAAGGGGGGTCCAGAATCCACTAGGAAGTCATTGATCACGGTGAGTAAATCTCGACCGTTCGAGAGTTGCGCGTCCAATTCCGGACCCCCCCCTTACCGCTAAAGGCAGAACAATAAGGGGGCTCTGAAATGGAACCTCAGTCATAGATATAGACGGGTGGACTCTGGCCATCTAGATTGGCTCGTTGCTTATCTTAAAGCATATTCACATCCTGGCTTAAGTCAACGTCTTGTTTCCACATCTAATGGTCAGGACAGACTCAGAGATCCTCCGAAAGAATCTCTCCCATCCACCGGGGTTTTGACACTCGTGATGTCCCAACAATTTCGTTCACCAATTCCCAAATATCGATACGCTCCTCTGCTGCCTTAGCCTCCCGGGCTAAGTCTTTCATCCACGTGACCTCTATCTCACAAGACCGTAGCCTTGTCCCTCATCAGGGTTTCGGGGTTTTCAATGCCAAAGTGCATATGTCCATGGAATTCCAGATTTCGCAAATCCTGACTCTCCAGTTTGTTGCAACTGGCCCCTCACGGTGGCGCTATCCTCCTTCTTTGATGTGTGGACAGCTGGCCCCCACTCATCAGGGTTTCGAGTTTCGTGATTCCAAAGTGCACCAATAACTTGTCACTGGGATCTCCGATATCCCGATGAGCCAAACTCCAATGGATGGCCTCCTCGTCGAGACTTTCCCCGATGGCTTGGATCTCTGCCACGTGTCCCCATAAGCTGACGATCCTAATCCAATCTCGTGCTTTCGCAACTTCTGGTGCTTCGGAAGTCATTCCTTCCAAATCCTCGATATGTCGATGGGCTCACGATCTCGCCACGTGTCCTCATGAACGGGCGGCTCTGATCTCTTCGGGATTTCGAGACTTGTGATGTCCCAACTCCTTCGACCTCAGGAACTCTAATTTCCCGATGCTGAATATCCTGACTCTCTACGGATTTCTGACACAGGTCCCAGACGGATGGACGGTCCAGATGAACTCTCGGGGTTCGTGACTTATAGCGTCCCGATTCCTTTGACGTCAGGATCTCCGATATGTCGATGGCCAATATCCTGACTTTTTCTGGATCTCTGACACCTGTCCTAAAGGGGGACGGTTCAGGTTAACCCTCGGGCTTCGCCAAACGCCAACCCAAAGGGGACTTACCTATCTGATCCGACGGCTGACGAGATTTCTGATGAGATCCAATGGCTCAGATTGTCCCACCTTGTGCATTCCTCCACTACTTAATGGATGTGGAGAGACCCATGGTCCAAATGTTCTCCTGGGTCTTGGGATCTACGATCCTGATTTCCTCGTTGTTCACGAAGATAGAGGAAAAAAGGGAAAGGGGTGTAACACTCTCACTACTTCCATCAATCCGATGGTCATGAATGACCATGGGTCTTCCGACAAGATCTCATCCGTCGAATCGTTACTTACCCCTATGCTGCTACTTTGGACTTCTAAGAGGGTCATTCCTCCTCGTACATGGTTAATAAGACTTGTGCGTTCAAGCCCCTTTTCTGGGTTCTTGGTGAACCTTTCTAATGAGGGAAGGTCTCTACGACGAGATCTACTCCGAGCATCCCTGGAGACGGGCAAGGGAAATCAACATCCTGAGAACGGGCTGGGAGCCTAATTTATCTCAACCTAGGCATAAATAAAATTGATTTGTCCACGTACATCATGCATGGTTTCCTCGGTTATGAGCATATATCTTATTCATTCTTATCAAACAGTGCACAAACATTCTTACACAGAAATCATTCACAATTTCACAATTCTATGAGCATATACATACATACATACATACATACATACATATATATATATATATATATATATATATATATATATATATCAGTCTATGAATTTCAAGATGCAATATGTAAAACACTTATCATAAATAACACCAGAAGTGGGTGTGACTACTGAGAGGGGTGCTCGTTTCCACCCAACCGTAGGCTCAGTGACTCCCAACAGATTTACCACTAGCCACCCCTGAGCTGAGACCACGATGCTCTGAAACTGCGTCTCTATGTCTGCCAGTGACTAGGAGCAAAGGTTGCAATCCTTCCTCTCTGTTATCACTCACTCTGTGTAATGCTAGAGTTCCCCTCGCATCTCCCTACTAATCGCTTATTCCATATGCCTTATCCTCTCACGAGGTTGCGTGTGGCACGATTACCCTCGTGTCGATCAGGCCTGACGACTCTACGGATGGGCAGTTCACCATCCCATCCCTCATCAAGCCATCCGCCTACCAGCCTGTGAGGCATTGAATTTCAGGGCTAGCGAGCTGCTTTTGGTTCTCCGGGCCAGTGGAGTCCAAATACGGTATTTAATTCTCGGTGGAAGTTAACACCACCTTTTCAGGTGCCCTCCACCGCCATCGTGGTCTCTTTTTCTGCACATCCCCTCTCAGCAGTCCTGCAATAAGTTCAAAATGTCATTCACATTTATTGACCTTTTCCTCAAGGTCCATTTACATCACATATTCACATTTATGATTTTTCCATAGTTCTTGGCCAGTCCAGTTATATTTACAAGTTGGGGGAAACAGGTTGTTACAGATGCGATCTCGGTGACCCTGGGGGGATTGATATGGATGGAAGGGAAAGAAGAGAGGTATCCTCCTAAAGGTAAGTGATTGAAGAGGAAATATGGCTTTGATGATTCATATCTAGGTGGTTTAAGGTTGCCAAGTATTTGGATGCCTAGCTTGCAAAGTGTGTTTGTACCTGCCTGAGACACAAGAAAAACCACACTTGCATATAGTAATGTTAAGTGGAAAAGAAATTTAAGATTTTTGTCCCTAATTTCAGAAATAATCAATGATATATATCACCACATAAGATATAATAAGGTCTTCAATATAAGTTCTAAAATTCGAATTGAATAAGCACGAGACAAGCTAGTAAAAACTAGTTAATTTCAACAATGATATAACAATACTTTAGCACAAAAAGAAAGGTTTTCATAAAAATATAACTATAGTGGTATTTATCATCCTTGTGGATGTAACAAACTTGTTATTACAAAAATATATTTAACCACTAAAACTTGCTCAAAACTTGCCAAAAGATGTGTTGTACTTAGTACAGTATGTGGGCAGATTTTAGGCAATTTTCAACAGTTAAATTAGGAGTTATTGGAGAGTTTGGTTAGGGTTTTCTGCAGCCCTAATTTGTAGGTTAAATTTGTAATAGAAGAAATAAATACTTGGAGAAATGAAACAACCTAGTGGCTCAAGAAAGCATTTATAGCATAGATTTGATTCCACTAGGAACAACTTCAAAATCACAAAATTTCATGTTTCCCAAAGCAACAATTTTATATCTCCAATGAAACAAGTGATGACTAGTGCCTTTAATGATTGGGTTAATGGAGTCAAGGAAATAAATATATAAAGTTACTACCTCCTTGGGGGTGTAAATCCTCTTAATCCCTAAGGAAAGTATCTCTATCTAGGGTTTAGACTAAGAGGATGTATGCACTTATACTTCTCTTAGTAAACCCTTATTAAATCAACAATACTTAAGCATAAAATGATGGAGGCTAAGTTGGGGGTGTATGCCCTTATACTTCCCACCTAGATCTAGCAAAATAACCTTTTCTTTAATAACAAATGATAGCACAAAGTAAAATCCTTACCAGTTCAAGGAAAAAATGCTAAGACAAACCACCAAAATAGAAAAAGAAGATCCTTCCAAGGCTAGCACATCACTTCCACCAACCAATAATCAATAAAGTAGCCATACACAAGAGAAAAAGAGAGAAAATATCCAAAGATACCGGAAATTTCATGTCCATGTACATCTCCAATATGGAAGAGTTTGTTATGAGATGAGATCTTATTATTTCTATTTATACAAAATGTCTCCAAAATAGTTTGTCCACATAATTTTAGGGTAAAACAAAAGATTAGGAGTCAACGACCCTAATATTTCCCCTTTACACAAATAATATTAAATAATTCATCTTTAAATTCACTTTTTGCACAAATGAAAACCCTAAGAGTGACATCTCCCCTTTAGGAGGGACGTTTTGGCACTTTTAGGCCAAACGTTCAGCTGGAGATGGTAGGGTTGGGCCTCCAAAGGCCATATGTCTCCAATCCAACCTTCTTCTTGTTAGAAAAATAGGATCGCAGAGAAATAAAATAAAAAAAATGCAGAAATAAAACAAAAAAGATACACAATACAATAGAGACACGTGTATATGTTGTTCACCCAGTGTGGGCTACGTCCACCAAAGAAATCGCCAGGTCCTTCCTTTTTATTATCCAGCAAATGAAGGGATACAACATACAATGCACCCGTTGTAACTTCCTCTTCTTTCTCTCATAGTCTCCTCACTCAAAATAAAATATTCACAATGATACATAGCCGCAATAAAATTCCCTCGTAAAAGAGGGTTTCCTTCTAGGGAAAAAAAACCTTGACATAACTTCTACCCCCCCCTGCACTCCCCCGCGTGGAGGAGTGTACATTTTTTCAGGGTATAAAGTCTTCATGGGGTATAAACACGACAGGAAAAAAATACCTACAAATCAGGAAGATAATCAGGCTCCACAACCAACACGTCTTCATGATCCAAGGGTTTCTTCATTCAAAACTTGCCATGTGTATACATCACCACCTCAAGCCCCTCAAGCATGACGCCAAGCCTCTAAAATATGACGTTTTATCTCTTTTAGGAAAAACGATTGGCATGTGATGGCTAGGTCCTATCTCTCAAGTCATCTTCTAGGCCTCCAAAGGTTCATCTTTCTCATCCGACATGTGGTCCCTTGGAATCGAACCCATGGGATTCAATCCCCATGGAATCCCAAGCTAGGCTTGTTCCTCCAAAATTGTCCACTAACTCTTTAAGCATTCATAATCCTTATTCTTGTGGGTCCCACTTTTCTTACAGATAAGAATTTCATTGCTTTCTTGGGTGATCTCTGGGTGAAACATATAGAAGGTTTATATATAGGATTTTATCTTTTACCCAACAACAATCCATCTGGTCCTTCATCCCCTTCTTCCCATAGAATGAGGGACAACCCCTTCTTGGGTCAATACACCCTAAAATCCCAAGAGATAAGGAAATGGGGGGTTTTAAGTGATGGAAAGTGGTAAGTATAATCAGGAATGGTACGATGGCTCTTCAAGGGAGTTCCTAGTAGAAAACCCATCTCAAGTAAAGACCACTTACTAGGGCACAATGTCAACCACCAAGGTGAAACAGGGAAAAAGGCATAATTCCCAAGCATATGTCATGAGATATAAAGAAATCTAAGATGCAACATACTCAAATGCCTCAAATATTGAAATGACACTCACCATAATACCTGACTTGTACCTCATGGAGAAAGGTTCATTTCCTTCTGAAAGCCAGCGGGTGTGGTGTATGCCATCCTAAAAATCCTGACTTGTGTGGTTGTGAGAAGGGTCTCCATCCGTGCAAGTGGACACTATTGATCATGTAGTCTCTCGTTACTCCATATCTGCAACCTCAGGGCCTCAATACACAATATCATTAGTTATCCCACAAAATGGGGATAACAAGTCCTCTATTCATATTGGACAAGAATAAATTCTCTTAGATTACTAGGGGGTAGAGGCTGATGCTGCCAATTTTTCGAGAATCTTACAAAATTCCTCTTTCCATCGCGCCTTTCCCAGGTAATGACCACCCTCTTCCTTTTCCTAGAAAACAACCTTGCACTCACTCCTCTATGTTTTAGACACCCCAACTCCTTGTGCGATTCCCAAGACTCATGATCCCTCCTACCCTGCAACTGCATCACCACTAATCTCCCAATAAAACAGAACCATGCATTATGCCCTAATTTTATGCATTCAGAGGTTTGTTGCTAGAACACCCCTCTCCAATCATCTATGATGTGACTATCACCCACTAAACATGCATTCAGCCACCTTTCCAATCCTCTACATTATTTCTCCTCGTACTCTCCATTATTTCTTCCTGAGACTTCTCCTTCCACAACATTGATGACCTCGTAGCCCCGTCGGGTAGACCACCTCATGCATTAATGGCTATCATCAATACGGTGCATGGAACGAGTTGGTATGAACCCCTTTGGCTCTAAGCCTCCTCGGCTCCAAAAATTCTCCGCATGCGCTAGAGATATGCTAGTTTTCATGCCCTTGGCTGTCATCTCGTCGATCATTAAAGCCTACATGTGGGTGTGCCTAGTAATGACGAGTATGACCCCATCTAGGAATTTTTTTTAAATTTTTTAAACATACACATTTCCTCTAAACCATTTGTCACCCACTTCTTATACTTGATATTTCCTATATACATTTTGGGTTTATATTAATCGGCACCTCTCAAATTTTCCATGAAGATATCAGCCTACATATTATGATATCAATGTGAATAAACCCATTAGCATAAATGTCTATAAGAAACTCATTTCGTGTGTACAAGCACATTTTCTATTATAACTTTCTTTGTTGTGCTCATAATAAAATTACAATGCTATTATACAAAGAATATGATTAAAAATAATTCACACATCAATAACATAACTAGGATGGGTTGGTGATACTCTTACCTCTTAATATAATCTCTAAATTAAAGAATAGATTTAGATAACAAGATATTGTTATGTCAATTGGGTTTAGCATAGGTGGTTGGGAGTGTTGATGTTTTGGTAGCTATGTGGGGATATTTCCCTCCTAGATGACCTTTCTTATATGAGAAGAATATTCTAGGAGCAAGAGATCCATTGGGAAGATGTTGAAATACCCTAGAAGAGAAGTCGTCCCAGAAGAATAAAGAATAATGAAAAGACACCTTCCTAGAAGAGTAGTCAACCTAGCTAGAAGGACAAAAAGAGTATAAATAGAGGATGTATTGGCTCATTTTTTCATTCACTCACACTCTCCCAGATACACATAAGAAAGGTACAAGTTTGGAGAAGGAGACACAGTTGCTGCAGTGACTTGGTTTCTTCTTGTTCAGTCTTTTGGTATATCTCTCTTGTGTACTACTCCTCAAGGAGGTGTGCTACCTTTGTATGGTGTTTTTGCTGCAATTGGGGTGGTATTTTTGGTTGAGCTAGCACTTTTTCTAGGGTTTATCTGATTGGACTTGATTTGTGAATGAAATATATCTAAGAAAGGTTGTTGGGTTTTCCCCCCATTTGGTGTTTTCCTGGGATAAATCTCTTGTGTTATTTTTGTCTCTTGTTTATGTTGCTACTGCACAGTACATGATATGTGTGTGTGTGTGTGTGTGTGTGTGTGTGTGTTAATTATAATGAAGTAAAAGAACACTAGTAACACTAATTCTCTTTAAATAAGGAAAATCCAACATGGTATGAGATCTATTTACCTTCAAAACAATTTGACCACTGGAAGGAAGATTGCTACAATGACACCTTGCAACACCTTGCATCTACAATAATTTGTCAATATTTTTTAGCACTATCCCAAGGACATTGGGAATAATTCCTTCACAGAGAATTGCGCCCTAACCTAGTGTGGCCCCTGAAATCCTTAGCGTGCAGTTTGGTGAAGTTTGACAATTTAAGGTTTTTCAGTGCTAGGGTTTCTACCAGCGAAAATGTCAACCAGTATGAGAGTTGAATATAGATTGGACGGATAAAATAACTTCATATACTAGAAGCATATAATACAACTCATTCTATAAGAGAATGAATTGTTGGATCATGTCAAGAAGATTCTTTCAGAACTTGAAGATGAATAAGCAAAGGAAAAGTTCAAGAAGAATGAGGTCAAGGCCAAGAGGATCTTGACAGACTCAATCAAGGATCATATGATACCCAATTTATCATAACTAAATACTACAAAGGATATGTTTTATTCCCTAACCAGACTCTATGAAAGCAATAACACCAACTGAAAACTTACCCTATGGCATCAACTCATAAATGTGACTATGAACAAGTCAAAGACGATAGCCAACTTATTTACAAGGATCTCACAGATCAAATACTAGTTAGCATCCATTGGAGATCCAATAGAATATGTTGAACTAGTAACCACTACACTAAAAATTTTCCCTCCCTCTTGGGACCTACTTTCCAAGGAATTTGTGCAAGAAGGAAGTTACCCAAGTTTGACAAGTTATGGGCAGATTTCTCTCAAGAGGAATCTAGATTTATTTCCAAGAAACAAAAGGCAGATGATGAGGAAAACCAAGCACTTGCAACACAAGTAAATAAGAGAAAGGAAAGAGAAGAAGGAAGTCCAAGGAAGTCTAAGAAGCCACGTCATAATAGGGATATTTCAAAGGTTCAATGCTTCAATTGTAGGAAGATGGGACATTATGCCACACAATGTCCTCAAAGACATGAGAAGGAAAAGAATAAGAAGCACCATGCACATGGAGTTGAAGCTGAAAAACACAAACCCAAAGACGAAGAATGTGTATTCATTTCAACACTCACTGGAACCATCACTCAAGGAAGTGATACTTGTCTAGTCATAGATAGCGGTGCTTCCAATCATATGACCAGATTCAAAAACTCTCTATCAAAATTAACAGAAAAGGACTTCTCACTTAAAGTGGTACTTGGATACGATTCTAAGCATGAAATAAAAGGCGTTGGAGAAGCCTCCTTACAAATTGACTCAGGTAACCCTCTTGCAATTAAATATATACTATTTGTACAAGGTTTAAAGAAGAATATTCTATCTATTTCAGCTTTAGAAGATAAAGGATTTAGTGGCTTTTGTGGATGGACAAGTCCTTTTATGGCCCAAGAATTCAAGCATAAATAAATCCACTGTGATTGGTGTCTGAGAGGGAGAACTTTATAAGTTGAAGGGACACCAACAACAAGCCCTTGTACATAATAGTGTTAGTTCTAGTGAACTATGGCACCAAATGATTTCTCACTTGAACTATAGATCATTACCAATTTTGAGAAAAATGGTTACAAGTCTACCAGATTTCCAAATAGACCATGATGAAGTATGCAAAGGTTGTGCACTTGGAAAGAATATCAAGGGAATCTTTACAAGAAGTGATGGAAGATCCAAATGTATTTTGGACATCATACACTCTGATGTATGTGGACATATGACAGTGCCATCACTTGGAAACTTTGTATACTATGTTTTGTTCATAGATGACTATTCCAGGAAGAAATGAAGTTACTTCTTGAAAGAAAAAGATGAAGTCCTTAACAAGTTTCAAGAGTTCAAGGATTTAGTTGAGAATCTCTTTCAGAGGAAGATTAAATTTTCGAGATCTGATAATGGAGGTTAGTACACCTCAAAGGAGTTTAAAGACTTTTTATAAGAAGTAGGGATTAAGAGGGAGCTTACAACTCCCTACAACCTCCAGCAGAATGGGGTTGCATAAAGAAATAACAAATCCATCACAGAAGCAACAAAAGCAATGATACGTGACTAGGGCCTACCCATGCACTTATGGGCATAAGCATCTAGTACAGTTGTATATATGTAGAATATAATCCCTCATAAGATATTGGGGAACAAGACACCTAAAGAGGTGTTCACGGGAAACAAGTCAGAAGTCAATCACTTGAGGATTTTTGGTTGGCCAGTGTTTATACATGTTCCCAAGGAAAAGAGAATGAAATTGGAACCTTTAGGAAAGAAGGGCACATTCAACTTAGAAGGCCTATAGAATTTACATTCTAGGGCAGAGACAGATTGATATCAGCCAGGATGTAACATTTGACGAAGATGAATCCTTCAAAAGATCAAGGGAATCTCACATAAATGAGGACCAAACAGAGAAAAAGGCTCCCAAATATGCAGTCATGGTAGACTCTACACCTGAAGAAACCTTCCCATAAGTTCAGAATGATATGGTAGAGTTAGAAATACTTGTAGATATACCTGAAGAAGTTGTGGCTACCAGAAAGAGACCAGCTTGGCTTTGGAACACCTTGCAGGAAGCTAAAGGACATGCATCTCCCAAAGGATCCTTTAGAGAGAGCAAGAGACCACATAATTTTTCCAACTATGTGGCACTAATGAGCAACATCATTGATTGAGAACCTTCCACTTTTAAAGAAACTACTGAGAAGCTAGAATGGAAGGATTCCATGATGGAGGAGTATCAATCCATCATGAAGAATGATGTATGAAAGGTCGTTTTGAGACTAGAAGGGAAGTCAGTTGTGACTAATGGATCTACAAGGTCAATCATGTTGCATACGAAAACATAGAGAAGTACAAGGCAAGGTTTGTGGCTAGAGGGTTCTTTCAGAAAGAGGGAGAATAATATGACAAAACCTTGTCTCCTATAGAAAAATACACTTCCATTAGATCAATCATTTCGATTGCTTCCGCAATGGTATGGAAATTACACTAGACGGACATCAAGACTTCTTTATTTAATGGTGTAATAGAGGAAGAAGTGTACATAGAACAACCACAAGGCTTCGTGATCCATGGGAAGGAGTCTTATCTATGCATACTGAAGAAGGCCTTGTATGGGATGAAGCAAGCACCTAGGGCGTGGTATGCTAGGGTAGATGGATATTTGATGAGCTTGGAATTTACCAAGAGTGAGGTAGATCCTAGCCTTTACTATAAGTTTGAGGATGGATTCCCATTGATCTCGATTCTATATGTAGATGGAATGTTTCTAACATGGGACGAGAATCTCATTGATGGGTGTAAGAGGGAGCTCGCTTCAAAATTCAAGATGAAGGATCTAGGGTTGTTGCATTACTTCTTGGGACTGGAAGTGTGGTAGAGATCAGATGATATTTTCCTTAGCCAAGGAAAATATATTGTTGAGATCCTGAAGAAATTTGGGATGATGGACTGCAAGTCCATGACCACACCTATGGAAATAAATATGAATCTCTTGAGTGACAAATATTTAGATTTGGTGGATCCCACATTGTATAGACAATTGATTGGATCCTTTATGTACCTTGTTAACACCAGGCTAGACATATGCTTTTCAGTGAATACCTTGAGTCAACATATGGTTGAACCTAGACAGGTACATTGGATGGAAGCGAAGCATATGTTGAGGTACCTCCATTGTACGGTTGGATATGTATTGAGATATGTCTTGGGTGAAGATGTGAAGTTGTAGGGATATATAGATTATGACTCAGAAAGGAGTGTAGTGGATCGAAAGAGTACTTCTGGATGTTGTTTTAGTCTGGGATCAGGCATGATCTCATGGTTGATCAGGAAGCAGACATAAGTGGCACTCAATACATTAGAAGCAGTGTATATTGTAGCAAGCATGGAAAGTCGTGAAGTAGTGTGGCTCTAGAAGTTGCTAGCTGGGATATTTGATCTATAGGTGGAGCCAACTTTGATACATTGCAACAATAAAAGTTGCATGAAGCTTACCAAGAACATGTATTCCATGACAGGTCTAACCATATAGAGATCAAATATCATTACATCCGGGACATGGTGCAGAGAGGAGCTGTGGAGCTCCAGTACATATCCACGGATGAGCAAATAATGAACATTCTCACCAAGCCCTTGTCAATATTGAAGTATGATGACTTCAGGGACAAGCTTGGAGTGTTTTTGAATGTCCACCCTCATTGAGAGGGAGGTGTGTTGTTTCATATCATGTCGGCTAACCCCTCTGGCCAAGGGTTTCCTAGATCAGTCATGTGAGGTGACTGAGGGGGTAATGCACTATCATACTTACTGAGAGGAGAAACATCATGTGCATAGTCATAAGACTATGGCGAAGGATGTGTGACTCCGGACAGTAGTTTTGTGTGTTAACGCTCTGTAAATTCCCAGAGGTTGTCAGAGTAGAAGAAATTTACAAGAGGTAACTTTATCCAACCACTTCGAAATTGGAATCTAGCCCTACCAGCTTCAGAGAGGGAACTCTCTGTATGATTTAGCTATGTTTTAACTTTGAGATATTTAGGCTAGTTAAATAAAATAAGATTGAATGGTTTGTTTTTGTTTTTGTTAAGTTGGTTGAAAAGGGTTTTATGCCTCCATTGGGCTATGGGGTCTGTATTATAAAGATAGAGGTCTAAACAAAAATTAAAATATTCTTTTCACAGGGAAAGATAATGCATTCATTGGATTCTTTAGCAATAAAGTGATGAATAGCAGAAAAGATGAGAATATCACTTAAAGTAAAGAAGCATTTAAGAATTTATTCACTGTAATATCAGAAAGATAAACATTTAGATCTTTCAAAGCCGAAAACAGGGTATACAAAGATAAATCTTGCAACATGCGCTACTTTTAAAAGATTAGATTAGAAAACAATATGACAACTGAGGAAGAAAAACATTTAACATAGAAAAGAAAACATCACCAATGAATAACACACGAGAATCCTGTGAAACATCCCTTTGTATTACTGGAAGATCTCTTGATAAAAATTACAGTCTTTCTGGCTTACAGACCGTAAAGATCAACCCTCAGTACTTCAAAGTTTGAAGTATTTATAATCAAAAATTACATACGATCATGTCATTAAAGATCAGGATGTGGCAGTTCTAAAGTTAGCTAACTAACTCAACAAGATACAAAAATTCAAGAACTGTTTGATGATGTGTTGAAATCTTCATGCTGATTTCTGGGGTAAACCATTGGTGAGTCCTCTGCACAACTTTGCCTGATTAGATTGTTGACTAGGCTTGGACACCTTAGCTTGTACTCGATCAAATTGCATAGCTCTTCCCATCGAAGGTGACTGGGAACGACGACTTTGAGTAGTCTTCGGTATACTTCATCCATCTCTATATACTTGGAAAAAGTTGGCTTGACGATGAAAATGTATCGGATCTCGTGTTGTATGCTGATGTCTGACTGTAAAGTTTCTAAGAATGCCTTGCATGTGATATTGCCCTGTATTCCTGAGAATTTCGAACTATATTTAGCCACGGTGGCTAGTTTCTTTTTATAATCAAACAATGTCATTAACGTGTCATTTATGACCCTTAAGACAGGGGGGCCTTTGTTCTGCAGAGCTTCAATTTTGTTGAAAAATCTTTGCATTCCTATGTCCATAGTCTAGAATTTTTCCTCCAGCTATAGCATCATTCCTCTTTTGGTCAGGACCCTCTTGACCTCGAGGATAGTTTATGTCCTATATTCAATTCTCAAATCCTCTAACTCTTCTCTAGTTTTTGAATTCATGAATTTAATGATCTCAGTGGCTTCTGTGGACATCTCTCCCAGTTCTGCTCTTATTTTCTCAATAGCCTCCTTACTTCTTTGCACTAGTTCATTTTTCTCTAACATGATTTGTACCATAGGCCAAATTTCATTTACGGACTTGGTGATATCCATCCAGACACTTTCCTTGACCTCATCAAGTGTTTTGCAGCTATTGCAATTCCTGTTTGAGCTTGTCTAATGTTTGTTTCTCCTTGGAGTAGCTAGTTTGGTAAGAAGACTTGAGTTCTTGAAGGTTCTCAACCTCCTTTTTAAGTATGCTAATCTTTGTCTCTTGCAAATTCATCTCTTCCATGGATTTTTCCAGTTCTACTGTCTTCTCCAGAGCTGTCAGTGGAGTTGCTGAGGGAATTTTTGTTGCAGATGTTGTGCTTACTCCTGTGAGTGGAACTGCGCTCAATGGAATGAATTCCATGGGCTTTGATTGTTCCTTCTCTTTCACTAACCTTTCCAGTTCTGCTTCCATCTCTTTCAACTGTGCATTATGCTCAATGATCAACTTGAGAATTTCATCCTTTTCACCTTCTATATCGGCTATCTCCTTTGCATGTGCATCTTTCGTTGGTGGTAGTTTCAACTGTTTCCTCAAAGATGTTATATCGACATTTTTCTTTTTTAAGCATCTCCTCGACTGCTTTCACATTCGAGGGGTCATACCCAATCTTGAGGACCAATTCTTCCAACGTCTTAATTCTGTTATCTTTTACAAAGGATGATATCTTTTCTAATTTCAGCTGTGTCTAGACATTGCTCAGAGATACCTATAATTTAGCGGCCACAGTAGAAGAATTTGCCAACGTGGAGAAAACCATTTCCCCAGTTTATCTATGCAGGTCCATTTGATCAGCAGGATGCACATCCTTAGTATGAAACTCGAATGTTTCCCTTTTGTAATCAGTGATTACTTTCGGGTCTGGCACATGTGCCTGTAGAAACGCCATGTGCATTATACCCTTCTCTGTATCAAATGAAAATAATAATCTATGTTGTGCCATTGATGTTTGTTTCCAAAACTGAGCATAAGTATTGTTGGTCAACGTCTGATTTTTCTTTTTGATCAGGTCATACTTCTCAAAAACACTCAACTTTGGTCCTACTTTACTCAGTTGGTCGACTAGTGGAGTATTCGTGGGCTTCTTGGACAAAACTGTAGATGTGATCTTCTTGTTGCTTGTGCTAAGAAGTGATCGATCATCTTTCATAGTTGCAGTGGATTGGATTCCCTTTTTACCAGCCGTGTCAAGTGTATGACTGGTTTTTGGCCTTTTGGTGTGTAATTGGAAATCTTCAGTCGAGACTTCGGAGATGGAAAGTGAAGTATCCTTCCTAGGTATTTTCTCTTTGGGAACCTGTGGTGTAGTAGTCTATGAGATGATAACCGAAGGGTCCTACTGTTCTATCTCAAACAAAGTGTTCGGCTCCCATTCTGTTTGATTTGCAAACTTTTCTATCTCAGGTTTGGGTGTATGAACATATGGAACATTTTTATTTTTAACCCTCATCTCAGAAATTGTCTCGCATGGATCATAGTGCCATATGAAACTAACCTGAAACTTCATTTCTTTCAAAAATCTGTCTACTTCTTCCCCGGCACCTCAACTATTATAGATGAAAGACCCTATTTTCCCTTTAATTCTAAATTGTTGCTTCTTTTTCAGAGACACAAAATGTCTGTCATCTAAGTTAATCATTTTCCTTATATACTCTAGGGCAAATATCCTCACAGGTAGATACTTGGGCAATTTGTATGGAGCCAACTCGCATCCATATACCCTGATCTCGGTGTGGTTTTGGTAAAGATACCAGTCTCCAGTTTTTGCAAGGTCTAAGAGGGGTAAAATCCTCTGAATCTCCTCATTTATTATTGGTTCATGTCTGCCACTGAGCATGCTCACCACAGGATGGTAGAACTGCTCGATAAACTGTTTGAAACTGAACTCTGTTGAATTTTGTCTTAGTAGTGAAGTCCAAGTTGTTACTGCCTGTGGCCTCCTGTCCTTGTCCATTTTTTGCATTGAAAAGGAGAACCTGTCCACTTGAAAGAAAGTGAACATGTAGGCCAGTATTGAAGAATACTGGAACATGCCTTCTGAGGAAAAATTTAAGAACTGCTTGTGAATATTGTCCATCAGGAAAGTGTTGTAGTTGAACTGCGTGGTGGGTCTTTCTTCTATGGAGAAGATGGACAGAAAAATAAATATGGGTTCATCCACCCATTGGTCAAAAAAATAACCAAGCAGAGCACAGAGCGATGAAATGACTTGGTTTCCCTTCTCTGAGAACAGGGAGGAAGGGTACGGGTGATTTGTCTTGGGGAGATGAGCAGCCTGAGGGAGGAAAATCTTGAAAATATGGGCTTTCTGAGAGAATGATAGTTTCTGGTACAGCTCCGTGATAACTTCAAGGTTAAAAGGGGAGGCGGGATCAGTTCTGGGTATCTGCATCATTTGATCAATGGCCTCTGGTGTGATGAAGAAAAGAGTTTCTCCTGATGAAGATACTATGGCTCTCTGGTCGGGGATGTAATGAGCCTGGAATTTGAGGGAAAATTCAAGGAAATGGTGAACTTGGGGGAAAAGATACAGAGGAAGGTTGGATTCCCAGAGCCCAATTTCATCACTCTGATCTAAGAAAATATCTTTTAGCCATGACTACAAATCCGCAAAGTCAAATTCTCACTTGGTGTCTGTGATTAAATGATCCTTGTTGGTCAAATGGATCCTGTCGAGGTCGACAGGAGGTGGGAGGAAAGGATTTTTCTCGGCTTCTACTTTCTTAGATTTTGGCGCCATCACTGTGAAAATACCTAGAAGTCAAACAAAAATTTAGTGGGGATGACTGTGGTTTTGGACGGTTGACTGAAATGGAGAGGAGACAGGGAAAAATTCTCTAGTGCAATGGACAAAGTAAACAGTGGGAGAATGAAGGAAAAATGGTAGTTTTGAGCAAACGGATACCCGTTGGGTGTGGGAGATAGATCAGTAGGCTAACAGATAAGTTAGCCAGTAATAAATGGTCAACAGGTCCTTTAGAGCATGATATGGAAAGTAGCAACGAATGACAAGTACGACAGGGTGACGTGGAGGGTGTTGATTCAGAATTTACCATGATGAAGGGACTTGTAACATGTGAACAGGGGGGAGTGGACTGACGAAGTTATGATGTTATCACTGAAATTTCGTCCGCACAGGGTGACAAGAACTCCGCATCAGCACAGAAAAATAGTCATTCATGGCACAAGGATTAATTCCACAACACAGCAAAAGGGTCAAAACTATACAAAATGGCCAAAAAATTACAAGGCGCTTTGCACCCACTAGGCGCGCGCACGCGCGTGCACACAAAATCTTCGTACCTAGTGCGCATATGCACGGCTGTGGGGTAAAAAACCCGTGCGCCTACCAAACGACGCATTTATGAAGCTGGTCGGCCTCCCAACCACTAATGGATCGGCTCCCAAGTCGATTTGACACCAAATCCGAGCTCAATCTGCATGGGGAGGCTGGTCAAAGACCTAATTGTGCCCTAAAGAGCCCCTTTTCAC
>ML787720.1:651617-661686 GCA_009831015.1 Picea engelmannii
ATCAACTGTAGATCTCAACGCCAACACCTTAGTTGTTCATCTGTGCGTTGTCTTTAATCTGTGAGCGCAAACTCATTTTTTCTTTGAAAACTTAGGATAAGCACTTTAAGTGGGTTTGTCCAAGCTTTCCCCGTTTTTATCACCATGGGATTAGACATTCAACTTTCAAACATCAAAGATAGGGTTCAACATCGATCATCATGCCTGTTTTATTGAGATAAAGCAAACTACCCTATGCTCTAACCTAATTACCTATGACATTTAGCCCAAATTAAACTGTTGGACTAAGAAATTACTCTATCATGGGGTTATTTGACCAAGATTAGGCAATTTGGTCAAATTTATTCACTAGCTAACCTAATTTGCTTGGCTAAGATTAAACAGTTTAGCCAAGCTTATTCACTACTCCTATCAACATCAATTTAAAAGGACTTGGCCATGTTTAAACTGTATGAACTAAGTCATTGTTATTGCATGGGGCTCTATCCAATTTCTTTTATGCCCTCTTTTATTCTTTTTCTTTCTTTTCTTTTTCTTTTTTCTCAAATTATTTGCAAAATGAAAAATCATTTGGCAACCAAAACAATAAAAGGATAAAAAAATTCAGTCACCAGTTGATCCTATAAATTATAGGGTTATAAAAGTGTGATAATTCAATGGATGTGTTCCACTGTTGGAGGTTGTGTGACTCTGGAAAGTAGTTGTGTGCTACTTCGGTGGATGTGTTCCACTGGCGGAGGTTGTGTGACTCCGGATAGTAATTGTGTGCTGCTTCGGTGGATGTGTTCCACCGGCGGAGGTTGTGTGACTCCGGACAATAATTTTGTGCTACTTTGGTGGATATGTTCCATTGGCGGAGGTTGTGTGACTCCGGACAATATTTGTGTGCTACTACATTGGATGTATTCCACTGGCAGTGATTGTGTGTCATTGGATAGTAGTTGTGTACTACTTTGCAACAGTCATGATCTATGAGATGAAATTGTAGTAGTTGTGTGTTACTATTTGATTGTCATGGAGATTACCAGATCATTTGGATGTATCTATGTGTGTTGTCATTTGATCGCAAAGATTGGGCCTGATCATTCGAGCTACCAAAGGAAGTGTAGAAGCCATGTGCCTGATAGCATATTACAGAGTAGTCAGTGGACTACCGGATGAATACATTGTAAAAGATGCCTCCCTATCTAAGAGGGAGTGTTTATGTTTTGGTAGCTGGGAGAGGATATTTCCCTCCTAGATGACCTTTATTATATGTATAGAATATTTTGGAAGCGAGAGATCCATTGGGAAGATGTTGAAATAACCTAGAAGAGAAGTCAACCCAGAAGAATAAATTATAATGAAAATACATCGTCCTAGAAGAGAAGTCATCCCAACTAGAAGGACAAAAAGACTATAAATAGAGGACGTCTTGGCTCATTTGTTCATTCACTCACATTCTCCCATCTACACAAAAGCAAGGTGCAAGCTTGGATAAGGAGATGTAGCTGCTACAGTGACTCAATTTCTTCTTGTTCAGTCTTTTGGTATCTCTCTCTTATGTGCTACCTTTGTATGGTGTTGTTGCTGCAGTTTGGGTGGTATTTATGGTTGAGCTAGCACTTGTGATATGGTTTATCTAATTGGACTTTATTTTTTTACGAAATCTATCTAAGAAAGGTTGTTGGGTTTTTCCCCCATTTGGGGTTTTCCCAAGATAAATATCTTGTGTTGTTTTTGTCTCTTGTTTATACTGCTATTTCTTAGTGTTATTACCCTAAATTGCACCATACATGCATACCTGGCATCAGGCCCTCTTACTTGTTATTTTTTCCAAGCCACCACTGAACAACTCTTCTTAAAAACCCTATTTTTGAATATGTATGTGCCATGCACCACTAATGCCCACATATACATTCTTGTTGCACCACTATAGCTCGCATACGTATGCTAGTTGCACCATTATAGCCTGTGTATACCCACAAATGTTGCAAAAATTAAAAAGTTGCAAGGAATTCATTGAGATTACAGAATATTGGGTAGTTTCACAACTGATCCACCGCCTATATCCCGTCACCCAACTGAATAACCATCCTTTTGTCATATAAAAGGAGGTTTTGGGGTCTCATTCCAAAGCCAAGCATAAGAATACTGAAACTCTGCTCGTTTCACATCCCCTCCTTGCCCCATAAAATTGCAGCTACCTTGTGAGATTTGCATCAGAATTTCCCATTCTTGCCTTTTTCCTCCATCATAAGCCTATGCCATTTCCTTAGAAGAAGTGTGAGAGGATAAAGATACGTGGAAGAACATTTGGATCTTGGTGAAGAGGAGCCCGGACTAGTTTCGTGGAGCAGTCGTTGATCTCATTGTGAGTAAACATTGTGATATCAATAAAATGAATACTTTTTCTGTCCCGAAATATGATGTGTCAAATATATATGTTTGATTTATGTTTTATGCTAACATCTAACCCATGATTTATATTTGAGATGCATTTTTGTAGTTTCCTATTTATATGTTTGTGAATGCAGGCCAGCCTTGGGAGGAGGCTTGTAGTTAGCGGAGCTATCGAACGTGAGAGGATCGACTCTGGACACAGAGTAAAAAGGTAAATTTACGTGATCTTTTCACTTTGTATTTTATGTATGAATGTGGGGTATATTTGGGGTAGTTATAAAAGTAGGAGACTTTTAGACGGTTAGATCTACCTACATGTTGAACCCTAGTGTAGTCCATAAGGGGGGTTTTCCTGCTATAACACTCAATACATGATATATATATATATATATATATATATATATATATATATTAACAAAGTAAAAGAACACTAGTAACACTAATGCTCTGTAAATAAGGAAAATCCAACAGGGAGGAATAATTGTTATCCTTCCCACCTAGGTTCATGGCTTTGAGCCTTGTAGTTGATTGGCCTTGTATACTGGAGATTCTAGGGTTTACCTTGGATATCATCCTTGAAATGAGGAGAAGTACCTGCTACATGTTGAGCTCTTAGTGAGTATAATTTTGTAATGGATTTGAGCCTTCTTGTTGATCAACCTTGTGTTTATTTTTCAATAGGATAGCTTAAGCATGAAGTTTATTCCATTTTATCATTTAACCATAACCATAGATGTTGCAACAATCAAGATCACAAGAAGAAGCACCATTCACAAGAACACAAAATGTATCCTGGGAAACCTTCTCAACAAGGGAAGAAAACCCAGCCAAATCCTTTGTTATATTCTTCAAGAGAAAGACCTTCACCTCCAAGAAAGACCTAGCACACAAGAGGGTTCTTAAACCCTAGAACTCTAGCGCCCAAGAGAGGTGCGCACCTTTTTCCAAAGAAGTGTACTTGCTAAAATTTCCAAACTCACAAGTAAGATATATGATTCCACAATGGGGAATCATCCCTTACTTATATTAGACTTGTCCAATCAACAAAGGCGTTTATTGGCTCAATAAGGCCGACCTCTTGAAGTCACTTTATAATTATTATTATTATTATTATTATTATTATTATTATTAACCATATTAATTATCTTTTACATTTATTATTAATCACATTAAGGTGGGGCCGACTTGTACCCTTTACATAACAATTAGGGTTACAGGCAAGTTTGACTCTTGAACAATATATAGCAAAGGATTTGATACGCCCACTAGTGATCATCCACTAGGGACACATCCATAGGGATGTCAAAGCTCTGGTTCACTACATTACACAAAAGAACCAGACCTTCACACATTCACCTGTGCTCATCCACAGACACGTCCACTCTACAGATCTTCTTTCCCACTGCCTCATATAGGAGAACCATATGGAGTCTTCTCGTCAAATTTTCTTGCTCAAAGGAGGCTAATACATCATCTTCATTTATGTTCACATGAGGATGCACCGAACACTTTGGTATTTCAAACATTCACCTTGTGCTCAGCCATAGGCACATCCAACTCATCAGATCACCTTTCCCACTGGATAATCATTTGGAGTTCTTCTCACTCTCTGAATAGAGGAGGTCATCTCTACGTTCCTATCTCTATCTCAGGAAGGAACCACGTACCTTCTTAGGGGCTTTCTCTTAGGTTTGTAAGCTGAGAGAAAGACTCACATAGCTGCAATGATCCACACCTCACAGGTTTGTAAGATGGAGAATGTCTCACATAGTTGCATTCATCAACACTCCCTCTCAGCTAGGGAGGCATTCTTCATAATGTCAAGTCTCACACGGATGTACTCTAATTTTTTTTTTTGGCTAGAGTCATCAATACTCCCTCTTAACTAGGAAGGAATTTTTCACCAAGTTACTCTAGTGAAGATGTCTATAATTTTCTCATGTGTAGGAAGGTACTGCAAGTGTATGATTTTCCTCTGCATCATATCTTTGATATAAGGATATTTCATCTCATCGTGTTTTCGATCCATCAGGAAGCACTGGTTTCTTAAGGAGCTTTACACACGGCTCTTGGTTATCATCATAGGAACCATCTTATGGTTAAGTAAATCTGTTAGAAGCTATTGAAGCCACATTGCTTCACACACTCGATGCTATCTACTCTGCCTCTATGGTACTCAAGGCCACAGAGTTTTGTTTCTTGTTGTATTAGTAAACCATGGCAAACTTCATGGTAGAACATCAACCAGATGTGCTCTTACGGTACATTGTATTTTCTACTCAATCTAAATTGTCATATCCTGCAAACTCAGGTTCACACTGGAGGGATATCTTAGGCTATATTCAACTGTGCCTTGTATATATCTCAATATATTTTTTGGTGTTGTCTAGTGAGTTTGTCTCAGTTGACTCATGAAATGACTAGGCATACTCACTATATGGCATGAATAAATTTTGTTGTTAACCACATACATCAGTGATCCAATCAGTTGTGGATCAATCTCGTCTGAATCATCATCATTCATTTTCTTCAAATCCATTACGGTGGTTTTGCATTCTGTCATACTGAACTTCTTAAGTATTCCCACTGTATGTTTTCTTTGACTTTAGGAAAATTTCATCGGTCCTCTATCATACTGCTTGTCCCAAGAAGTGTTGCATCATACTCATATCCTTTGTCTTGAAATCAGAAGTCAAAGCTTACTTGTATTCAACAATAAGTCTTTCTGAATAATTCATAAAAATCAAGCTCTCGTCGCCAACATTGTTAATGATATAGGTTTGGATCAACAATACTCTTGCTGAAATCCAAACTCATCAAGAATATATCTATCTGATATAGTTTCCAACTCATGGATGGCAGTACGGATGGAAGTGCATCGGGTTTACTGGAACAAGTGTCTCATCATAGACAACTCCCTCTGTTTGTAAGAAATCTTTGGCTATAGATTTTGTTTTGTATTTCTTGACACTTCCATCAGCTACATGCTTGATCTTATAGATCCACTTTGGAATTTATCACGGATTTCACTTCTGGTCCCTGAATAATATTTTATACATCAATTTCAGGGTATACTGGTATTCTTTTGTTATGGCATCTTGCCATACCTTTTCTTTTGTTGCTTCTCTAAGACAAGGAGGCTCAAAATCAATAAGGTGGCTCATGACTGAAGGATAACTTGAAAATTTCTTTTTGCTTTCTCAGAATGTGCTTTGAGAGGCTTGTATGTTTCTCTGCCTCTTGCAGAGTGAGTCTAGGTAGGCCTTTTATGCCTTACTGCAATATCTCTAAAAAATATATCAACTGGAGAAACTAGATCAATTGGAATAATGTTTTTCTCCCTCTGGACTGTTAAAGGGGGAGAAGGTATTGTCTCATTGTCAATTTCCATCTGATATTTTCTGGATCTTTGAAAGGCTTTCTTTCTTACAGGGACATTGTTTCTGCCTTTTCTTGTATGATGAACAAATATGATTTGGACTCCTGTACCAGGGATAATGGTCCAAATCTTTGAGAGCTCCCTGTACTAGAAATAATATCCTTTTATTTATTTTTAAAAATGCAGTCAACTTGTAAAATTAAAGATCAATTGATTTACCTAGTTGTAGTCATGTCATTTTAGAGGAAGTACTTCTCCTCTCTCTTCTCTTCACTCTTTTGAGGTGGATATGGATCAATGTCAGCGGTGGAAGCATATTGTCTTCCCTTCTTTCTAGTTGGACAGTTTCTTGCAATGTGTTCATACTTGTCACATCTGAAGCACTGAATTTATGAGGCATCTCTTCTTTGATAGCCTGGATTGGATGAAGAAATTTCACCTTTAAATGTTTATCTGAAATTTCTTTTGAATTTTCCTCCCTTCTTTGTATGAAGTGCAAGAGAGTGATTTTATTCTGAGGAATCTTCCACTCCTCTATTTCTAATTCTAAGTTCTTCTTGAGTGCAATCTGTCCATAGGTGCTCAAAGGTTCGTAGATATTCTCTTCCACTTATACTCTGAATGAAGGGCTCCCGTGATTTTGGAAGATTCTAGAGAGTGCTTAAGACAAGTTCTCTATCAGACATGATTTCCCCAATGGTCTCTAGTTGTTCTTTAATCTATGATAAATTCATAAAGAAGAGTGAAACTGTATCATCTTTCGTCATCTTGGTACTTTGAAGATGGCTCTTTAAGGCAAGAGCTCTGAGAGTGTTGTCACTTTCAAACATTCCTCTTAAGGTTTTATGCATATCATAGGTTGTCTTGATATTGGCAATATAGGGCAAGAGATGATCTCATATTGGGTAGATGATTATTTTCCTTTCTTTGACATCTTCTTATTTTCTTATCTTCTTCTCTATATTTGTAGTTGTGTCTGGTAGAGTTTTAGTTGTTACATCCAAGAGGTCATATTCTTCAAGGGTGACTAGAAGCTTTGATTTCCATGGGCTAAAGTTGCTTGCTCCATCAAGCCTATCTTCTACTAATGTTTTGTTCTTCATTTGATTGGTTTCTTTGAATACTTGCCAGCTGGATATTGAAAACCTAATGATTAGGTTGAATCAGAAACCTTGGATTGTTTTGGACTTATGACTTCCAATGATAAATTTAGTAGTATCACAGAGATGCTTGTTGATTCAAGAAAAATTTTCTTCAGAAACCAAGAATTAATATTCTGAAGGAATTTTTGGCACCCTAGAAACCCTAGGTCCAAAAATCAAAATTTCTTGGAATTTTGTTTTGAGATATTTTGGAGATGCACTAGAAGAGGTCATACTCTTCTATGCCAAAAGTATCCCCAACGTCCAAGTATTAAGTGTTGAATCACCACTGAAAAGGAGGTTGTACAAAATTTTCTGGAAACCCTAGGAGGGTCGTACGGTTCCGCAAAAGAGGAAGGATGACTGGTAAAAGCTTGTAGCTTGTGAAAATGGTTCTTCAAGACCTATAATCTGATACCATGTTGATTTTTCAATAGGATAGGTTAAGCATGAATTTTATTCCATTTTATCATTTAACCATAACCATAGATGTTGCAGCAATCAAGATCACAAGAAGAAGCACCATGCACAAGAACACAAAATGTATCATGGGAAACCATTCTCAACAAGGGAAGAAAACCCATCCAAATCCTTTGCTATATTCTTCAAGAGAAATACCTTCACCTCCAAGAAAGACCTAGCACACAAGAGGGTGCTTAAACCCTAGAACTCTAGCGCCCAAGAGAGGTGTGTACCTTTTTCCAAAGAAGTGAACTTGTTGAAATCTCCAAACTCACAAGTAAGATATATGATTCCACAATGGGGAATCATCCCTTACTTATATTAGACTTTCCCAGTCAACAAAGGCGCCTATTGGCTCAACAGGGCCGACCTCTCTAAGTCACTTTATAATAATAATAATAATAATTATTATTATAATTAATATTAACCATATTAATTATCTTTTACATTTATTATTAATCACATTAAGGTGGAGCCGACCTGTACCCTTTACATAACAATTAGGGTTACAGGCAAGTCTGAATCTTGAACAATATATAACAAAGGATCTGATACACCCACTAGTGCTCATCCACTAGGGGCACATCCATAGGGATGTCAAAGCTATGGTTCACTACATTACATAAAAGAACCAAACCTTCACACGTTCACCTGTGCTCGTCCACAAGCACGTCCACTCTACAGATCTTCTTTCCCACTGCCTCATACAAGAGAACAATCTGGATTCTTCTCGTCAACTCTGCTTTCTCAGAGGAGGCTAATACATCATCTTCATTTATGTTCACATGACGATGCACCTAGCACTTTGGGATTTCACACGTTCACCTTGTGCTCAGCCACAGGCACGTCCAACTCATCAGATCACCTTTCCCACTGGATAATCATCCTGAGTTCTTCTCACTCTCTGAATGGAGGAGGTCATCTCTACGTTCCTAGCTCTGTCTCAGGCAGGAACCACGTACCCTTCTTAGGGGCTTTCTCTCAGATTTGTAAGCTGAGAGAAAGACTCACATAGCTGCAATGATCCACACCTCATAGGTTTGTAAGCTGGAGATTGTCTCACATAGCTGCATTCATCAACACCTTGTACCTTGAAGATTCTAATTAAGAATACATCACAAAGATAATAATACATGATGATGTTAGTACCAAAGAAAGGGAGGAAAGTTATGCTAGTTTTTTAATTCATAAATTTTTAGTGTACAATGCTTCATAACCACCTTTGTATTTTATAGTTCAAAACTATTCATATTGTAGTAAGTTAATCGTTTCATTGCAGTAGATGTAGATGTCCCATTGGGCACAATTTATGTCATGGTTTAATATGTATTTTTTATTATTAGAGTGTAATGCTTGATTAGTACAATGTTGATTTAGATTAATAAATGTTTTAACCATTTACAATAGTATATGAAACCACGAATCATATAGAAATAAATTTAAATGTTAATTAGTTTCTCCAAACCATTTATAATATCATGCTATTAATTCACATAACTAATAAATAAATTGAGATAATTTGTTATGCTTTTATAACTCTTTCACTTCCTATTGCTTTGGTTAGTAGTATGGAAATCCATAGCATTACATGGTTTGAAAATCACCATATATATATATATATATATATATATATAACAATTTAATTAATTTTTAAAGTTTTTTTAATTTCAAAATAATAATAATAATTTTATATTTCAAAAAATTTAATTTATTTTTCAAAATTATTATTCATATTTTTTTAATTTATTTTTCAAAATAAAAAACATTATTAAAAAAAATAAAATATTATTTTAAATGGTTAAGTGCGAAGGAATTCTTACTTATGTAGTTAGATAAATTTAATGATCCATAAACATTATGCATTAGGAATATGGTTGATAATATTACACCAATTTATATGGTTGACAATATTACAACAATTTGTATGGTTGTTATAAGGTAGTTGATGGTGAGACACTACATTTAATATTAACATTCAATTTTTGTTTATAATATACTTTTAACTTTCTAAATATAACAATTGCAATTTATAAATTTTTCTAATATTTATAGAAATATTAGAAAATACAATATTTTGAAATAATCATTGTCTTTAATTTTTTAAATTTAAAAATTACTCAATTTTTTCTATTATATAAAAAAAGGTTACAGCCTATCCAGAAGAATCTGCCAAAAAGGAAACCAGATTCCTGCCCCATAAGAATTTAACCAAGTTTTCATCGTAATTGAGATCAACAAATTTATTATAAGGAAATGTTCCTACCCTGTTATTATTATATGTATGAGTTTGATTTAAAATAAGCCTACTACAAGATTTATAAGCATAAGAAACATCATCATTGAATATAATTCAACATGGGCTCCCTAAGGTCCTGCTTGGTGATGAGCTTCCTTGGTGTTATCCCTGGATGTTGTGGTTGGCTCATACTCATCCATGTTGATTGGACATTTTTTTTAACCCAACGGGCTTAGAGTTCCCTCTGCCTCCTCTTGTTGTTCAAGTCGTTGACCTCCTGGAGTAACCGTGAATCAAATTCCACGCCAGGACTTGCTGAACAACTCAAATTTTCCCACAAAAATTCTAAGTGCATGCAAAATGTTCCCCTGCTCCTTCTTGGTCTTTTCTAAGGCCTACCCAATCATTGCCATGACTATCTAGTATGTTTATGCCATTTTAAAGTACTCGGTTTCTATGGTCTTGGAG
>ML787721.1:0-20067 GCA_009831015.1 Picea engelmannii
ACCATTGTTAATTATGGTTTAGATTAACTTGAATTTTATGTTAGATTAACTATGGTTGGACATGGTTGATGATGGTTGACTATGGTTGAGGTTTAATTTGAATTTTATGTTAGATTACAACATCAAGATGTTGAGTTTACAATCATGTTATAGTGCGACATAAAGAGGTTGACTTCAAAAAAATGTCACACTATGACATTATGGTCGACTGCAAATTATATCACGTTATGACATTGAGAGGTTAACGTCGATATTATATCACATTGCGATACTAAGAGGTTGATAATTTGGTTATATGACATTATGACATTCAACTTGGTTGACTTATGTAGAATTACTACATTTCTTAATTGTTATGTCACATTACAATGTTCATCAAGAGTTATGTTGCATTATGATGTTCTTCAAGGGTTATGTTGGATTGCGATGTTTCTCAATGGTTTTATCACATTGCGATGTTCATGTTATTTGACTTAGGTCATAATCATAATCAAACCATGGTTTCTTAACTATGGTTTGACCATGGTTGACTTTTATTAACCATGGTTGACTTTGGTTAATTGTGGTTGATCGTGGTTTACTATGATTGACCATTTTTCGCCATTGTTTCCTATTGTAGACCATGGTTCACTATGTTTGACCATGATTAACCATGTTTAACTATAGTTGGATATGGTTGATTATGTTTAACCATGGTTGACAATGTTTGACTATAGTTGACCATGTTTAACTATGGTAAAGGTTGAGTTGAAGTTTATGTCAGATTGTAGCATTAAAAAGTTGAATTCAAAATTGTCACGTTGTGACATAAAGAAGTTGACTTTAACAAAATGTCATATTGTGACATTATGGGTGACTGCAATATTATATAATTTTGTGACATTAAGAAGTTGACTACAATATTATGTCACATATGACATTAAGAGGTTGATAATATGGTTATGTATTATTACAATGTTCATCTTGGTTAACCTATGTCTACATTTTTCTCAATGGTTATGTGTCATTGCGACGTTCAATAAGGGTTATGTCACATTGTGACACTCAACAAGGGTTATATCATATTGCGACGCTCTTCAAGGGTTATATCACATTGAAACATTCTTCAAGGGTTATGTACGATTACGATGTTCCAAAATGGTTTTGCAACATTGTGACATTCATCTTGGTTGACTTATGTCGCATTGTTGCATTCTTGAAGAGCTATGTTGCATTAGGACATTCCCCAAGGGTTATGTTGGATTGTGGCATTCCTCCATGCTTAAGTTGCATTATGATATGGTTGTGGCATTCCTTCATAGGTTATGTCACATTGTGAGATTCTTCAAGGGTCATGTTACATTACGACATTCCTTAATGGTTATGTCTCATTGCAACGTTCATCTTGCTCGACTTATGTCAAATTGTTATGTTCCCTAATGTTTATGTCACACTATGACGTTCAAGAAGGGTTATGTCTCTTTGCGACATTCCTAGTTTACATATAATTCCTACAATTGATGTGTAGTAAAAGAACATAGTGGCACACTACAACACTTGATTTTGATTGACTTATGTCACATTGCTACATTCGACGAGGATCATGTCATGATGCAACATTCATAAAAGAGTTATGTCATATTGCGATGTTCCTCAGTGGTTACGTTGGATAGCAAAATTCCTCAAAGGTTACACACAAGTCCTATAATTGATACTTAGTAAAAGTAGGAAATGTCGCATTATGACACTCGATAATGTTTACCTATATTTGAACTTGTGGTAAGTCATTTTTCAATAAAGAGTACAATTAAAACGATATATTTAGCATCAAACCCTTACTAGAAGGTTGGCACTTTAGTTTAATAACCCACACAAGTCACTTTCCATGTAGTGTTAACCCCTCTTCCATCAAACATATTTGGAGTCATAGAAACCAAAAAAGATCTTAACACTAATAATGCATAATGTGTTCCCTTTAAGGTTGATATTATTGCTAATAACTTTTAAATTTCATAATGAACATTGTCAAATTATATTATAAAATGAAAAGAAATTTGTGTTCATAAATCCATGTATTTTTAACACGAATATTAAAAATTGCATTTGAAAAAATAATTAGAATATCTTCACATGGTTTTAATAAAAGATACATGCAAATTTAATATAAAATTTAGAATGAACGAATGAAGATGAGGGTCCACTAGTAAGTTCAACATGTCAATCATGCCCTTCACACTCATATTTTTCTACAAATTATTGTCGACCACAAAAATCGCTAAAAAATCATGTGTGTGTTTGGCATGAGTGACAAACAAAAGGTCACCGCCCCTTGAATAAGATGATGGTGCATCAATGTAACCTTATTGAGTTTACCTTTAAACTCTTCATAAGTCCTATTATCACCACGGGTCTCAATAGGAGCATCATTAGCTTTATTTTTTTGAGGTGGTACAAGCAAATATTTATTCTTCAATTTAAAACATTTAGACTTATCATGACCTCTTTTCTTACAACATTTGTAGAATTTGCCATTTTCTTAGCATCAAAAGAAGAAGACTTATAAATGTTATTAAATGGTTTTAGGGCCCTTCATTTTTATATTTAAGGAGATGGAAACATGGGTCTTGTTATAGCACAAGTTGTAAGTTGGGAAAATCCCAACCCAACCACAAAAGCAAGTGTTATAACTAGGGAATCCTACACCCAATGTCACCTTGATGTAGGTCCCGCACTTCAAGGGTGACTAGGTCACTCTAGGGAGGCAATCTCGATGACCCTAGGGGGGATGAGATGGAAGTGGAGCCCCTAGAGGTAAAATATAAATGGAGTGAGAAGTGGAAATATATGCCTTGTAAACCCAACAAGTATTTCCCCAAAGATGTAATACTTCTCTAAATGAGTGTACATGCCCGAGACACAAGAAAATCCAACTTGCAATGATATATGTTAGTATGGATCAGGAAGTTAAGCTTGTTGTCCCTAATTTGAAACAATGGATAGCATTTTATATCAGAAAATAAGACATCTAAATTAGCATATAAAATCATAATATTAACCAATGATATTATCAATGAATTAGGCAATCAATTATGACTGAAAAATGGCACTTTGAGGCTAAATAAAGCAAGTTGTTGTAACATGTATTTTCTGAAGAAAATTGCAGCCTTATGGCTGTAGATTTCATTCACTTATATCAGCAAGTTACACCATCAAAAGATGCCAACAACTAGCCCAAAATATGTGCCCTATTTAGTAGAGTTAGTGTGCAAAATTTAGGAGCTAGTCTAGGGTTAGTTTAGGAGTTAAGAGAGAGTTAGTAGCTAGGGTTATGTAGTCTTCATGGCTGTAGGTTAAAGTTTGTAACAAAAATTAAAGTAGTGGGAGAGAGGAGATGCCCTAGTAGGGTAAGAGTCCTCTCAATGCAGCAAACCAACTACAAGCAAGAGATCTTTCAAAAGACAAAATTTCACATTTTCCAATGCAATGATTTTATATCTCCAATGCAAAAATAAATGACTAGTGCCTTTAAATTTGAGTTAATGGAGTCAAGTAAATGAACTAGATATGCTACTTCCTTGGGGGTGTAAATTCTCTTACTTCCCAAGGAAAGTATATCTAGTTAGGGTTTGAGAATGAGGGGTCTAAATCCTCTTACTTCCTCAAACAAACCCTTGCAACATCAATGAACTTCAAGCAATAAATGATGGAGACTAGAGTGGGGGTGTAAATTCTCTTACTTATCACTTAGATCCTAGCACAACAATCCTTGACTTGAAAAAAATGATAGCATAAGAGTAAAATACCATACCAAAATCAAGAAAGATGCTAAGACAATCCACCATAAAATCTATAAACCATTCATCCAAGGATAGCACCTCATTCCTCCATCAACCATTCATCAAGATAGCCATAAACAAGTGCACAAGAGACAAAACAAACCAAGTGTAGTGAAAATTTCAGATCAAGTCCTCTCACAAGAGGGAGAGTTATGTTATGAAATGAGATCTTATGATCTCTATTTATACAAAATGTCTTTAAAATAGTTTGTCCACATAATATTAGGGAAAACACAATATTAGGGGTCAACAACTCTAATCTTTCCCCTTTTACAAAATAATATTAAACAATTCATCTAAGATTTCACTTTTTGCAAAAATAAACCCTAATTTTACATGGATGTCTCCCCTTTACGGGACGTTTTTCCACTTGGGAGAAGTCATTGGTGTTGGAGAAGCATTGGTAGGCCTCCAAAGGCCACATGTCAAGCATCTAGGAAATATCCTCATGGTGAAGACCTCCTCCTTCAAACGTCCATGTGTCAATGAGTGGCTACATCACCACCAAACCCTAGCCCCCAAAAGTGACGTCATTCCCTAGGAGGTGACGTTTTTCCTCTCCAATGCAAGTCGTTTGGAAAACGAAGAATGGGATAGGTCCATCCACCTATCCTTTAGGCCTCCAAAGGCATCTCTCTCTCATTGAGCATGTGGGCCTATTGCATCCATCCTATGGGTTGCTTTCCCCCATAGAAGCCCAGGCTAGGCTTGTTCTTCCAAAACTGGACACCAATATGTACCTACAAGACAAATGGATACGCCCTCCAAGGATCTCAAGTCAAAGAATCATGATGAGTGAATCGAGTCAATAAAAGAGCCATTAAATCATGTATACCAAGACTACATCATACAAACATGTGCTTAAGAAAATAGACGTTTTTCCAAGTTTGGTTGTGGGAGGGTTGGCATGGTACTTATTTTCAATGGATCAAACTCCTAGGTCTAGGAACAACCCTATCTGAGTCATGTGAATGAAGTGGAATGGGTGGGGGAAGTAATCAATGGGCATGGGGTTCATGATATACAAGGGTTCATAGTATCTCATTTATGGGTGCCTTTGTGGAGGGTGTGTTTCACCTTCGCCCATAATGCATTTTTTTCCAATCCCATCAATTTCCTTTTATCTTTCTTTGTATTTTATTTCAATATAGCATAGGGTGAGTTGGATGACATTGCCCTGGCGTGGTGACCAAGTAACGACAGTGTCACCCACAAGAACTTTCACGGAAATGAGAAGGTTGGCTCGTGATGAGACCTTATTTCCCTCAGCCATGCAACTGAGAGTCATTACCCCGGTGTAATGAATAGAAATGGTAATATCATACCGTTATATACCCATGGACATGATAGGTTGGCTAGTGATGAGACCCCATATCCTCAACTGATCCTTTAAGTGTCTTTATTTATTCTTTTCACGGGGTCCTTATTTTCTTGCGGAGAATATTTTCATTACTTTCTCGGAATCTCTTGGGAGAAGCATCTTGAAGGTTCTTTCATTAGGATTTTATCTTTTTCCATCTAACTCCCCTCTGGGACTTCATCCCCTTCTTCCCATGAAATGAGGAATGGTCCCTTCTAGGGTCAGTCTACCCCAAAATCCCAAGAGATGATGTCATGAGGGGAAATAATGATGGAAAGTGGTAAGTATCGGGAGTGGAACGATGAATCATCAAAGGAAGTTCCCATAAACACCCCATCTTAAGGGTGACCATATACTTGAGTTCCCCAAGCCAACCACCAGCATTTAAACAAGGTGAAAGGCATAGTTTCCAAAGAAAATGTCTCATAATCAAAAATAACCTCGAATACACAAGCTAAAATGCCTCAAATATTAAAATGATACCCACCATCATACCTAACTTGTACCACATGGAGCGAGACCCAAGTGACCTTTGGTGGCAACCTGGTGTGGACGATGACCAGGTGTTGGATCATTGTCATGGTGGTAATGCGGGTCTTTGGTTGTGCAAAAGGGAAAATGTGTGGTCTTTACATCTCTCGATACTCCATGTCTGCAACCTGGGGGCATTGCGACATCATCTCCTTATTTATCCCTAGGCTAGGGGATAACAGGTCTATCCCAATAAAAGAGTAACTCATATGGGTCAAACTTCCAAGTTTACTAAAAAAAATGTGGAGTGATACCATTCTGAAAATTATAGGGACTGGAATAGAAAATTTCATAGGGCTAGAAGAAGGGTTCCATGCAAAAATTGATAGAAGAGTAATGAAAATCTTGGTGGAAATGGATTTTAGAGAAGGATTTCTAAATGAACTAGAAATCAAGTGGGGGAAATGACATTTTATGAAAATTTTAGACTACTGGAAAATTCCCTCTAGATGTTCATGGTGCCATGAAACTGGCCATGTCTATATGGATTGTTCTTATCAAAGAAAGGAAAAGGTTTGGAGTAACAAAGAATCCAAGTTGTAACTCTGTGAAGATAAAACGAAGTATTGCAAAATCAAAGGATTCCCTAAGGGTGCTACCATAAAATAAGGTCATGTTCTCTACCCTAGAAGATGAAGAAAAGGAACCAAAGCATTTAGGTGAAGGAACTTCATTGGAGGCTAGCAAGATGCAAGATGGATCCATGCCAAAGCTAGGAGAAATCGAGGAGGTGTTTAAAGGTACAAACAAATCTAAGTCTAACTTTGTCTTGTTATCCTTTTCAACTCCCAACGATTCAAATAACAGAATATATATTGTTTCCAGTAGCCCTTTGAAATAGGAAAAAGGAGTGCAATATTTGGGTTTTAAATTACAACCAAACATTGACCACAAGTTTAGAGACTAGTTGTGGTTGTACTAAAATATAGAGAAGAGAGTTATTAATTAGTGCTACTAATGGTTCTCTAGAGGGGGGAGATTAAGATTAGTAAAATCAATTTTGGAGGCAATCTCAATATACTAGCTCCCAATAACTTCCAAGATATTTTTGCAAAAAATAAGAAAAAACACGATTTCACTTCCTTTAGATAGGAAAACAAGAGGAGGGTAACCCTTTCATAAAAAAGGAGGATGGGGGCTTGAAAACATTCATTTTTTTGGATTGGCAATAGTAGGCAAAAAAGTATGGAGATGATTGCATAATAAAGATCTATGGGGTAAGATCATGATGGTAAAATATATCAATCAAGAATCAGATGAAGAATGAATTAAAAAGGAAGCTAAAGAGAATGGAGGGGCCTCAATAGTTTGGAAATAATTATAAAGGGATTCCCTTTTGATACGGAAACAACTAGTATAAAGACTTGAAAGAGAAAACAAAGTTTAAATTGGTGAAAACACTCAGTTTGGATGCTCAAAAAAATGTAGGCTATCTACTCCTCTACTCAATATCCTTCATAATAAGGAAATATTCAATTTCACTAATGCAATAAATCTTGAAACTAAGTCATTATGAAGTCAAGGCTAGAAATCACATGTTTAGATTGATAATAAATGAGAGTTGGTAAAAGAATGGAAACAATACATACACAAACTCAAACTAAGTGGAATAAAATTGAAATTGTTAATTGATGAGATTAATTGAAATTATTAGGAATAAACAAAGTCTACGAGAGAAATTTCTTGTGGTGTAGAGCAGTTGATGAGGGAGTGTGTTGCTAAGGAATTTTGTAAGTAAATTCACCGGTTCGAAACCTCTAGGGACACATCAAATCCAACCATGTTAAGGTTTGGTACAGTTCAGGCCGAGTGCAATCCCCGAGTGATTTTGACGGCTTAGATGCCCCTGGGTCATGGCATCTCAGCCATAGGCCAATCCCGCAAGTCAAGGAAATTTAACCAACAAAAATAAATAAAAAACCTACGGGAGAAATAATAAACCAACAACAACAAAAACACATAAATCATGCACACATCATTGACACATTATTTATGCGAGAAAACTCTTATGAGAAAAATTAATCAAAAATATATTTGTTCTCTTGACCAAATCCGACAAAGTGAGCATTCATCCCTCACCTCTAGGTCCATTACAATGGAGTATCCTAAGGTTTTTTAAAAGCTTTATTACATGCAATCCACAAGCTACCGAAAATATGGGTCCAGAAACCACCAAGGTTGACCTAAAACAAATTTAACTTATTAATTCTTTCATCGAGCCAAGTTTAATCCAACAATCCCCCCTTTAAACTTGACTTGAAGTAATTATCCTACCTCCTTCAAAGTTTATAACAAAAGTATCTAGAAATTTAGCATGTCCCCCCATCACCTAAATCTATGTCTAAACTTTACCAATAATTTACCAAGGGTACACATGCCTAACCAAGTCTTACAATTGTTCATTTACATATAATTAAATTTTCAACTTTATTATAATAATATATTCTTTTTAAATTTAATGTTGATATTGCCTTCAAGCTTCCATGGAAATGTACTCACCATGTCCATTGCTTCTTCTATCAAGACTTGGAAATACTATCATCTCACCTTATTATTGCTTTGACCTCCACCTACTTCTTGCATTTTCTTGAACATTTATAGTGTCTCCTTATTTTTCTCATGCTAGACATGCTCACAACTCGTCTTCTAAACATTTTCTAGCCACACCACCTAAACACATTTGGCACCAATTTCCATGAGCTCTAATACCAATTGTTAGGGATAAAATTGCTAAGCAATAAAATAAAACAAATCAAAATGGATGCAAAAATAAAACTCAAAAAAATACAATACAAAATATACATGGTTCACTCAATATGGACTATGTTCACAAAAAACTAATTCTTTTTTTTATTCAGTCCAATAAAATAAAGAAATAACACATACAACAGCCATTGCAACCTCCTCTTTCACTTTCTCACAATCTCCTCTTTTAGTCACACAATACTCTCATTCATACAACCTTTAAATAAGCTTCATTACATATAATCTCATGGAAAAATACCATGGATTACCTAATACCATGGCTCATAAACCATCCATAGTAAATCCATCATTAACCATAAACTTCAATAACCATTTGATATTCGATCAACTTAAAAAACCATTTAATTGAAACATCTCACCTACCAAGACTTAATTATTATGATAAACATAAACAACTTGCCTAATAAGACTTGACTATTAATAAACAATTTAATAAAAATTAAATTTTAAATAAATAAAACAATTCAAAACGTGATTGGACTAATATGGTAAATAAGCTAATGAAAATTGAGCATAAATAAGTAAATAACTTGATACTTCTCAATCTCATTAATCAATAAACTAAATTTCATATCCTAAGGAAAGATATTGAATAAACGAAAGAAAGAAAGTGTATTAACATTTTGTTGAATTTTTGGAAAAAGTCATTTTGATGCATCAACAAAAAGAAGATATTTATAAACTTTTTTGTGTCCTAACCATTTGACATTTTAGCCGCTCAAATATTTATAAACTTTTTTGTGTCCTAACAATCTGACATTGTAGTAGGCCTTAGCCTCAAAAACCCCATTTGACATAAAACAATTCCAAAACCCAAAAACATGCATAAACTTACACTCCATTAAAATTGCACTCTTATAAAGTTAAAAAACAAGCATGGTACTCCTTCTATGCCACACCCTCTTCCATGCCTAGATTACATAGGATTTTGAAATAAAATAATTCCAAAACCTAAAAAAGTGCATAAACTTACACTCCATTAAAATTGCACGAAAACAAGCATGGTACTCCATCTATACCACACCCTCTTCCATGCCTAGATTACAGTCGTAGGGCTGAAAACCTCATAATTGGCTTAAAAACTAAAATAAGTTCAACCAATTATTCCTAGTTAACTTGATTTTAAAAATGCATGCCCAACGATAAGGGTACCAAGTTTTAATATGTCAAAGTGTTAATCATTCTACAACATTAGATTTTCTTAAACTACCATAATCTAGAAGTTTATTAATCCCTGTCGAGCCAAGGGACTACAACTTTCGGTACGAAGTCAACTATCGTTGACTCTTTATTAGTTGGTGCATTCTGAAACATTAATAAGTTTATTTTGTGTAAGCTTTTACACACCTTATCAATGTTTTGGCTAATTTTTTATTAATTTTTTTTTATTAAAATTTAATAAAAAAAACCAATTTCAAATAAAAAAAATTCTATATAGTGATTTTCCCACATAGTATTGATGGGACTAAATAGCCTTGGTGGAGGGAAGTGTTATTTGACTATTTGTCATATTTTATAATTTATTTAAAAAATGATTAAAACTACATTATAGCATTGGTTACCCTGCAGGCTCACACTGCATTTGATGCATTTTGTTGTCTTCACCGCATTTACATGCATGGTTACCATGTTGTCGATGTATTTTGTTGTCTTCATCGCCTCTACATGCAGCAGGTTCTCTTTCATCGTATCCTCATTTTGCATCATATCATTTTCCTGCCTTCCCTCGTCCTTCTTGTCGAGATTGGGCCTTCTTAGCCTTCTGAGCATGATTCATACTTCCATCCCTCATCCTTCTTGTTGAGACTGAGCCTCGTCCTTCTTGTCGAGACCGTTGTCCTTGCACTCCTTGTGAGAACAACTTAGATTGATGCCATAATTGTAGAATGTTGTAATTGCGGGAAATTCAAAGGAAGGGGAACGCAAGATAGATTATGAGCAAAGGTGGTGCTCTTAAATTCTTAGGAGATGAACCAGAGAAAGAAGATTAATGCATTTATGGAGTGTCGCGACTCTGTTTTGGTAACTTACTATTTCACCTTCTCTTGAATTTTTGTGTTAACAAAGCTCTTCTTTTTGTGCCTTTTTCTCTATATCGTTATTTAATAATGCTTTAGAAAAAAAAGTTGTAAAAGCATGTCTAAGCATGTTTTGTTGCAGTGGGTGGGAAAGATCCAACCACCAAGCATAAGGATATTGAACATATGCACAAAAAGAACTAGTTACAAGGTAAAGGTGTTGAGCCCTGACCTAGATTATCTTTTTCATTGATCCAAGTCCAGTGGAAGCAGCATCCTCCCCAGCAAAACTGGTAGCATTACGCTCTCCTTTTGTTCACCCCGATTGTGAAATCTAACCTGCATAACATAAAATTGCACTAGCAAACTTTTATAATAGACATTGCAATCAACCCTCAATTCCAGTTAAACTATACTCCCCTATTACATTTTATCATACCACACTACATCTACTCTAAACCTTCAAATAATAGACAGAAACTACGCTTAGTTAAACTTTGCACCCATATAATAGATTTGATCACACCACATTACATCTATATAAACCATGAAAACGAACAAAATTTGTTACACCAAAAGGGGACCGCCTTGCAGCTATATTCAAAACCTAAAATGTGTAGAAGACACTATTTCGAGGATAATCAACGCAAGTTTCTTTCATTTGACAGTGCCTTGAAAACCCTACCAAATCAATTTCTTTAATACTATGATTCATACCCAAACCAGATTAACATCAATATTAAATATGCTCTCAAATATCTTTCATTTGCTCTAATGAGCTGCATGTTCTGATTGAATGTAATCAATATGTTTACCATAACAATGCATATTTTCCTCTAATGCATATGGTGTGTTTCTCGTAGCACCTACAGGCATGCACAAGTCGTCTATCCTTCCACTGAAGAGGAGCTTGTGGTCATCGTTTATGAGGCCGTTCAGAAGAACCAGAAGACGAAAGATGTGACTGGCTAAGCTGACAATGTTCCCAAACTTGTATGCCCTTGTGGAGAGTCTAGTTTGATCATGAGCACTCTGCATTTAGACCGTGTTGTTTTTATGGACGAACACACTTTGTGACATTCTCAAAAACTAGATTCAAAACATCAAAAAAAATATACATAAACTCATTCTCTTCCGCCAACCCAATAGCAAAAACAAACTAGAAAAAAAAAACACATTCTAATACGGAAAAGATCAATCTCAATTCACACGAATAAATCTGGATGAATGTGAAAGAGGGAAAGAACCATGCCAATATTGTTAATTAGTTGCTTACAATATACACATATTTCCAGAAATAAAATATAAAAATTTAATTCAATCACAAGGGCTTTCTCGAGCCACCATTGTATTCACTAGTCCTAAATGCATGTTATTTCTTTTCATCAGTTTTGTCTTGATCAACATTGCTATCCACAGTTTTGACCTTAATCGATCCCTACATCTGGTTGTTGCAGCTCCGTCGATGAGTTCTATAGCGGAAATATCCCACATGCGTTGTAGGCAAACATAAGCAGCAATGCCCGAATGAATCAGAAGAAGACTCCACATGCAGGGGAACATAAGCAACAATTCCCTCCAAAATCAGAAGAACACTGAGAAGAATTGTTGGATTTACCACTAGATTGGCACAGAACTTTCTCCATCGATTCTTCACGCAAAAAGCCTCCTTGAAGTATTGTCTGATAACAAGGATACAGATCAAAACATAAATTTCTATAGAATTTGAAACCCTAAAAATTGAATTTACCATAACGCATTCCTCTGAATGGCCCAACAAATTATGATCAATCAAAATCTGAATTGTTACATAAGGTAGTGAATCCCATGAGTTATATGCCATTGAAATGAGATATACCTACAAATGAAGACTACGAGGTACAAGAAGCCAAACTGAAGAAAGACATGTTCAACCCTAAACGAGCAGCATTACTTCTGCTAGCATAAACACCATTGACATTGATCGCATGGGTGGATAATGGCTGGAAAGAGGGTTGGATTATCTGAGAAGAGAATGATCCTCACCATTGTGAACCCTTCGACAGTGTGAATGTATGTGAAATTAACTCTTACTTCAAGAGCAATTGACAGTTGGTGTACAGTACCTAGTTGAAGTCCACGCATGCCCCGTTCTCTGCCAGATCGTACAATCGCTTCATCTTCAGCACTCCCAATAATTCTTAATTCTCCCACTTCGCATAAATTTTCATGACTTGTAAGAAGTGATTGTTTTTTCCAATGTGATGTTTTGTTTTATATTTTAGCCAAAATTTAATATTATATAAAGGGAACTAACATCTAAAAACAAGTGTTAAAACACATTCAAGTTGAAGTGGATCGAGGGAGATGGTATTGTGAATCTGGCGAAAACATAATAATTGGACATGTGAGCAAGAACAATGAATGCTAGTTGTTGCGCTCTGAACATTAGATAAATTGTTTTACTCAATTCTGATTATTGAAAAAATATTCGCAAATCCCTTTTCCATCAGTGGGCGTAGTAATAAATGTTCGGGCGTAGTAATAAATGTTAAACTTCTGAAGGTGAACCCGGATATTTTATTACTTTACCAAGTATAAATGGCCATCCACCAAAGAGAAAAAAAATTCCCTTTATCTATGAATCACATGCTCAGATTACTTATTGTTCAAAGAGTATGGTGATAATAAATACTTGGGATGATTTCAGAAATGCACGAGCCACTGAATATTTAGATGATAACACCAGCTGGGAAATATACAAAGAAAATTGGGTACCTCAATGGCAGTTAAGATGGTCAGAAGGAGTAGAGTTTGGTCTACCAGGATTTTCAAGAAATACTAGCATCCATGTCATTCCGCCACAGCATGTGATAGGACAGATACACCAAGCATCTACTATTGCATCTCGACAAAAGCTAGTTGAAATGGGAGATTTAACTAGAATCAGATCTGTAAACAGAAACTGGTTCTACCAACAAACCCAAACATGGAATCAAACTCCAACTTGGAACTTTTTCCAGATAAACAGAATGAGAGATTTATAGTCTTGGCCACATCAAAATCCCAATGAAAGATTATTTGAAATAAATTACTTTCAATATAAAGCAATGTAGTATAATGTTTGTTTATGGACTGACAGGTATAGATATTATTATTGTATGATCAAATTTGTTGTTCAGTTCAACTCATTCCCTGAACCAGACTGGCTCTTAGACTGGTGGAAAAAGTTTGGATTAAACCCAAGTTCTATACATCTAGATGTCATCGACACTGCAAGAATGTTCTTGTTCCATCACAGAAACTTTCCAGGAAATGTCCATAATTTGGAACAGATTTTTGAAAATGAATATAAAATTATTTTTGTTAGGGAAAGACATCCATGGGTCATAAGAACAAGATATGTCCTAGAACAAGACAAAGACAATGATGTAGATCCTGAAATGTACCAGGAAATCTACACTCAACATTAGGATCCAGATCGTTTCAGACATTTTCATGACCAACCTATGGAATAATGTCTTATTGGTGCTAGTCGGTTTCCGTGGGTTGACGTTACCAACCTCCACAATGTAATCATGTCTATTCATGTCAAAATGGCCGACAGTTGTGTCATTCGGGTTTTGTGGGTTGTCGTAACTAATATCCACATTGTAATAATTAATACTAGATGTAATAATGAGCATCTTGGAAACTTGGAGCACTTTTCCAAATTTTGGCATGGTTTGACCTGCATTTCCAAGATTCCTCTTTACGTATCAAACTGTGTGTTTGTTGGTCGGGGAATCTTGCACGACTACCCCGTCAGATTTACTATTATATCTACTTTTATGAGTGGAAAATAAAGGCTTTGATTTGGTCGGAAGAATCTTGCACGATTGCTACTGCCAAATCCATAAAGAAAATTTAGTGGAACACTGGTAGGACCCAAAGTCATGTCAAGTCTCATCTTCGAAATGATTCTCTTCTCCACAAATTTGTATATAAGGAGATAAGAAGCTCATTCTCGAGGAGGTAATTCATAGTCAGTCAGTCTTCTAAGCTCCCTTTTGTCCGAGCTTTGAGTCATTATGTGTGTATGCAATTCTGCAAAAGTTTGTAAGTATGTTGTGTGAGCGAGTAAGAGCATTATGCTCTGAGCATCCTGCTCAATTATTGTATACCCTAGCATCTGAGCTTTAAGCACTATGTTATTAACATAAAGACTTCCGCAAGCGTATTATGTTCTCTGAATATTGTCTCTGAATTGTGCGTATGTTATGATTCTCGTTTCTACTTGCCTGTTATTGCAATTTGTGGTCCTTGAACGATTATGTGCCGAAGTTCTCTCGAGAAGATAGATAAAGTTCTCTCACCCTAAAGATAAGGTTCTCGGAAGGTAGTTGTGTTGAGGTTCTCCTGGGTCATGAATAGCACCGGTAGTAAGTCCCGCTAGGCAAGGAAGTCGCTAAGGGCAGTTGTAGGTGTTGGGTTGTCTAAAGGTTCGCTAGGAGTTACTGGAAGGTTCACATAAGGCCAGAGGTGGGATTTGCATAAGGATCTGCTTGGGATTCACTAGGAGAGCTGGATTGGTCTTGCAGAGAGGAGAAAGAAACAGAAGGTCAAGTAGCAGAAGGAAGAAAATGCACGAGACAAGCAATCTTCGAGCTTCATTCTCCGACGGAGGAAGCCCCTGATTACAAATGGTATCAGAGCCATAAAGTCATTTTCAAGCCGAGTATGATATCAGACCTTTCGCTCTGATAAAAGCTATTCGCTCTGTTTTGTTCAAATGTTGTTGTGTGATAAGGTGTGTTAATAAAGAATCCAGAGCCGTGTCAAGAGTCTCAGGCCTTTGAAAGACAAGGTTTCCACTCTTGCGACTCACTTTGAAGTCGTATCAGAAGTCTCGAGCCTTTGAAAGACAAGGTTTCCACTTCTGCGACTTCCTGACAGAGTTACTAGTTTATGCCTGAGCAGTCGGCCAAGAACCTATTTGAAATCTTTTTTCTCTGGAACAGAAGACTAAGATTAAACGCCCTGCTTTTCTGTGCAGTTATAGTAATCCCTACTAAATAACAATATGGATTCTTCTTCAATTTGTTTTAGATCTATACAAAATTGCGTAGAAAGTTTTGCATCTACTTTTGAGTCTTAATTATGTTTGATGATTCATTATATGCCTACTATAGAAACTCTAGATCCAAGATTACAAGATATTTATAAAGGCATGAGACCCCTTGGTACACCAAAATATGGGCTGGGATACATTGAGTAGTGTGAACAAGTTATTCCTGATTGCAGATTTTCAAACCCTTTACCTGAGAACATGCAAAGGCCTTCTATAGATGAAATCCACAAATTTTATTATGTTATAAAAGGATGTCCAAAGGGATCTATCGAAGAGGCTTGGATCAAAAGATTGCTAAACTGGGATTTATTCACAAATCTTGATACAAATGACTTCAATATTTCTACACCTGATGCAAAAAAAGCAAAACTCTCAAACCTTTGGCAGACATATATGTCAGAAAACAATACTTGGATCTCTTTCTATGAATGGAGGAAATTAAATCAAAAAATTGAAGTCCAGATGATGGGAGAGAGTTCTGAAACTCCTCCAAAACACAAATGGAAAAGTATTGAAGGTCAAACCGTAGAATCAAATTCTACTTTTCCTCCTTTCAAGGGCATTGTCCTTGAAGACAATAATAGACAGGTAAAAGCAATCCCTTTACTGCTTTCTGAAGAAGCTATTCAGCTTTCTGGTATTGATAAGAGAGTCCAGTCTGTATCAGAACAAATAAATTGGACTAATATTGCCTTGAGAGGCATGGCCACTCATACATTTATGACAAATGATTATGCCAGAAAAGGACAAATTATAAATCTACAAATTTCTACAAACACCATTGTCCATTCTATCAATGAAATACAAGACAAAGTCACAAATGTCAAAGATAAATTGGACTCCACTCTATTCAAAATATCCTCTAAATCTAGAGAGTCCTTAAGAAACCATGAAGAGCTAATGGAAGGACTAGGAGAAGCCTTCTCTAAAATGGAAAAGTCATTGTCAAAAATCAAGCAAAAGGAAAATATCCCTGATAAACCTATCCCTGATTCCTTCATCCTTCCAAACCCTTCCATTTCAATTTTGTCTCCTGTATATAAGCCAAATGAGACAAAGATACAAAAGAAATTTCCTCACCATTTCCCCCCAGAAGAAGAAGATATCCCAGAATCTTCATCAAGAGAAAACCTAGCACTGGTATCTATTCAACAGCGTGCTTATGAAAAGCTCCCTCATCATACAAGCAGACCTTCAGCTCCAAACTTAATGGGAAAAGGAAAATTACCTGAGAGCCAAACATTTGTCGAAGATTGGTTCCAAGAATGGAACATTGACAGTTTGTCTATTGCCCAAATTAGACAAATGATTGACCGAATGTATGTTTCATATAAGATCATGTGCATGAAAGGAAAATCAGAAGTTGAAGCATGCAAGTCAATTATTCAATGTTTCACTGAAACATTAAGCAAATGGTGGAAAGTCATTTCTTCCCCGATTATGATAGCCAAAATGGAAGCAGAAGTTCTTAGAGATGAACAAGGAGACATAGTCTACCACACTGATGGAACTCCTCATAACAATATGATAGGAGCCTTAACCACTGCAATTCTTGAGCATTGGTGTGGTACTTAATCTGAATTGACTGATAAACATGAGTTAATCCTCATGAATATGAAATGCAGAAAGATGTCTGAATATGAAGAATTTCATAAGGATTGGACTCGGAATTTTTGAGGTTCAAGATAGCCAAAATCTTCTCTGGAAACAAGTCTACTTAGCAGCCATACCTAATAAATTTGTTGAATATTTAAAAATGCAGGAAGTATTCAAACTTCTTTATGAGATGTACAGATGGGGAGAAAATTATTCTCTCATTACTAAAGCCTTGATTGGGTTGTGTGTAAATATGAAAGTTCACAACTCAGTATCCAAATTGTCAAAATTGTCAGATCAAAAATCTATCTGTGAAAAGTATGGTTTGTATATTACAAATCTTGTTAGAAAGAAAAGGAAAAAGAAAAAGGAATTCAAAGAAAAGCAAAAGGAGAAATACAAATACAGATATAGACCTAGAACACATTACTATGAGCTTAAAGATATTAAATGAAAATCTCATTCCCATCAAGCTAAATAGCAAGTACAATGTTGGATCTGTGGAAAGGCTGGACATATTGCACATAACTATCCAGAAAACAAGGCATCCAGAATGTCTAAAAGAAAATATTATGAGCAAAAAGCCAAAGAAGCTCAAACAAATAAACAATTGGCTTTAAAAATACATTGTAATAGATGTGGGGCAAATGATCATGAAACAAACCAGTGTCCATACCATCCTTTCCCAAAAAGAGAAGAAATACATCTTCTACAACAAGGATGTTGCTCAGAATCCACCAGCACTTCTGAGTTTGATTATAGCTCAAAAGAAGAAATTATGATAAATCAAGATTGCAGTTGCAAAAATCCAAATTTCTGCTCTTGCCAAAGTAGCTCAGAAAGTTCTGAATCTGAATCAGAACCAGCTTTCAAGCAAAAAATAAAAGTCTACATGTTCCATAATGCAAGAGATCAAGAAGCTCAAATGTTGGCACAAATCAAAGTCTTACCAAAAGGCGATATGAAAAATTCACTTCTTGAAACTTTTTTGAAGACGATCAAAACAAAACAAAGGGCAAAGAATGTTGAATCCTCCAAGAGAGAACCTTTGTTCATAGAAGCCTCTTTTGATAAAAATACAAAAACTTTTATCAAATATAATAAAGAAACAAAGCTGCAAAATACTTCATTAACAGATTTAGCCAAAGAAATGCTTCTTTTGAAAAAAGAGGTTAGTGATATAAAAGAAAAAATCAAAAAAATAGAAGAGTCTGAGTATAACTTCAAAATAGACTTTTGAGCCAGGCAAGAAATCAGAGAAAGAATGGATTCAATACCCCCTCCTTTAGAGGATTCACCTTATGAAAATTCAAGTGAATAGGGAAAAGGGGTGGGGGGAATATTAATCGTCCATGTTAGAATATTTCGGTTTTGAAAGGGTGTAGGAAGAAGATTTTTTAATTCAAGAGTATGCGAAACAATGTTTCTTCAACTTGTACTATCTTAGAAAGGCTGAACATTCAAACACATTATAATTTTTTCTATATTATTTTGTGTAGTGACAGCGTAATCTCGATGTATATGCATTTGTGTTTATCGATTTCTTAGTTACTTAATAGATAGCTTAAACGGTAATTTTAGTATACTTCGCTTACGAGCCTTTCAAATTCAATAGTTATCCTTAAACTAGCTTTAATGATCTGAAACTTAAACTATCACGAAAATTTCAACAGGATTCAACTAACTTGAAAATGAATTAGGCTTACTACAAATGTATAGCCTATTCCATAGAACAGTACGTTCGCTAGTCACTGAATTCTGTTTTCTACAAATTTAGCCTATTCCGTAAACGAGTACGTTCGCCAATCAGTCAAGTCTCAAACATGAAGATACCCTGTAGAAATTTTCACATAACCAATCATGTCCTACACGTTTGTCCACATTACCTTTATATTATTGCTTTGAATTTTTGTTTTTTGCAGTAATTACTTGGAAAAGCATCACATCAAGTCTAAGGAAGGAGGATTTTGAGTACTCTCGAATTTGCATTTTCAATGACAATTATTTTGTGGTAAAGTGGAGGTTATGCAAATCCAATTGCAACTCCAAAAATATTTATATTTAAATGATTTCAAAAGATAGTGAAAACATGGCAGAGGAAATACACTGATTTCTTACATTATTGAAAGAAAATATGGGGATTCGGGAATACATTACAACAATTCAGGTAAGCCACGAACATTATAGTTGTTAATAGTTACTAAAGTAGTTATGAAATTTGGTCTTCACTTCGACAGCATCCCGATATCTAGACAATATCTGTGTTTTCATTGACTTCGGAATTCAAAACATGGCGAGATTTATGCTATATATTACTGTTATGACCTTTACTTATATAAAAGTATAAATATAATCTTGACTATCACTCTAGGATATCCAAATCTAAGGTGTAAATATGTGTCATTATATTTCATATTTCATTAGCAATCACAAACAAACAGTCTTAAACCCTAAACCTAATTGTGCTTCATTTCGCAACCAGGGTTCAAGTAAATATGGGAGAAATCTGTGACTAGAATTATAAGATTCCTTTCCTTGTTAATCATGTTTTTGTTATTGCTATCTTGGTAATAGCAATAACTATGAATTTAATAAGGAAATTAGTTAATATATGTAAAGTATTTAACTAGACCATACACCTGTAATCATGGATAATTATGTAAGATAGAAAGTGTTATGAAGACTTTTAACCATTCATATTAATAGTAATGATGATTCTCACAATTAAATAAAAATATTTGTTTACATTCAATTGGGCAAGGACTAGTTGCTTTGTCCCTATTTTCCTTGTTTTACACCAACTTCTTCAAATAAGTGAAAAACCAGAGAATAATGAACCATTTTTACTCAAATTATTAAAAAAAAAATTGTTTAAATTCAAAAAATTTTAAA
>ML787721.1:27433-79789 GCA_009831015.1 Picea engelmannii
CTTTTATCTTGTCTTGGTAGCATATTTGTTTATATAGCATACTTGAGAATAGAGTTGATTTCTGCAGTAATTTCCATCTCTTGTGGTTTTCCCTAGCCATAGAGATATTTTCCTCGTAATAGGTGCACTCGCCTCTTTATTCATATGATGAAAAAATTTAAAAATCCAACTATGCATTAAAAAAGAAAACTTTTCATTTTTTTCAAAAATTTCTAACAAATATGTAATATAATTCAAGCAAATGTAGTAAAACAACTATGCAGAAATGCAAATAAAGAAACCTGTAAAGCAAAATATGAAAGCAAATGTGACTACATTAGGATGAGCACAGAAAATGCAAATGCAAGAAAGAAAAATGACCTACCTATTATACCCATTTTGTGGGATAACTAAGGAGATGATTTCTCAAGGTCGTCAGGTTGCAGACGTGGAGTACTGAGAGACAGCTTGACCAATAGTGTCCACTTACACAGATGGAGACCCACCTCACCACCATGCTCCAGCTTGATCATGACGGTATCCACCACATAAGCTGGCCTCTAAAAGACATTGGGACTTGCTCCATGAGGTACAAGTGAGGTATTATGGTGAGTGTCATTTCAATATTTGAGGCATTTGAGTTTGTTACATCTATTATTGCTTTTGAATATGTGACATTTGCTTGGACATTATGCTCTTTGTCATGTTTCACCTTGATGGTTGACATTGTTCCCTAGTAAGTGGGTCACCCTTACGGATATGTATGCTATTGAGAGGTCCTTTTGACAAGTCATCGTGCCATTCCTGACCATACTTTCCACTTTACACACTTCATCCCCTCATATCCTCACATTTTTGGTTTTTCGGGTGTACTAACCCAAGAAGGGGTTGTCCCTCATTTCTTGGGAAGAAGGGGATGAAGGCCCAAAGGCTTGTGGCTAGAAAAAGATAAAAAACCTACTTATGAACCTTCTAGATGCTCGCCCAAGGAGGTCTTGAGAGCAATGAAACGCTTCTCCTAAAAAATCAAAGACCTGCAAAAACAAATTAACTTTATATAAATATCCCCACTTGTTGAGGTGTGTACACTCATGCGGTGTCCCTTTCTTTCTTTGCATATGGCACTCTGTGTACCTATAGCTTCAAGTGGCCTTGTGGTGCTGCCCCCAAAGCTAATCGATTTCACTCTAGGGAGTACCCAAGGTTTTGGATCATTAATTAATTAATGGCAATGAATGGGTTTGGAAAAAGGATGCATTGAAAACGAAGGTGCAACACACCCTCTACAAAGGCACCCATAAGTGAGACACTACAACCCCTTGTATGTCACAAACCCCATGCCCAAAAGTCTTCCCCTCATCTATAACACATCATCCACATGACTTAGAAGGATATGCCCTCGGAAAACACCCCTAAACTTAAGGGATGATTCACCCAATAGTTCGTTTTGTCAACCCTCCCATACTCAAACTTGGTAAATTGCATAGGGTCTTTGAGCATTAGTTTATTTTGATGAGGTGGTTTGGATGTACTTGATTGGATGGATATTTTATTGATTTGGTTTACTCATCATGATTATTTGAGTTGAGATACTTGGAAGGTGTATCCATTTGTCTTTGCAGGACCTAACTGGTGGACAGTTTTGGAGGAACAATCCTAGCTTGGACTTCCATGGGGCTTCAAGCCCACAAGTTGGATACCAAGGGCCTAAATGTCAGATCATGGAGACTTGACTTTGGAGGCCTAGAAGACACCTTGGAAGACCTCACCATACCCTCCCAAGTCAAACAACTTGCTTTAGAGGCCAAAAATGTCACCTTAAGGGACTTGACATCATGCTTGAGGGGGTTTTGAGTGGTGATGAGCACACATGGCATGTTTTGGAGGAAGGATAGCCTTGGACATGAAGAAAAGGAAAGGATTGAGGACATATGGCCTTTGGAGGCCTAGCACACCTATCTCAAAGCCCAACGACTTAGCCTAAGTGCCAAAACGTGGCCTCAAAGGAGGTTGACACCATAATTTAGGGTTTTCTTTCATTTGCAAAAGTAAAATTAAACAATATTATTTGTGCAAAGGGGAAAAATAAGGGTTTTTTCCCCCTTATTTTGTGTTTACCCTAATTTTTGTGGGCAAACAATCTTTAAGACATTTGGTATAAATAGAGATCATTTGAATCTCATTTCATAACATAACTCTCCCATTGTGAGAAGTAATTGGCTGAAATTTTTTCTATTCTTGGGAATTTTCTATCTCCTTTGCACTTGTTATGGTTTTCTTTGCTATTGGTGGAAATAAGTGGTGTGCTACCTCTTGTGGAGTATTTCTCTTGGATATTGGTGGATAACTCTTGGTAAAGTAGAAGTTTTTCTTGTTAATTCTTGCTCTAGGTGAAGGGTTTTATATTGTTATGGTCTCTTTCTCTTGGATGCAAGGTTAACTAGTTGGATTTCTTGGGGAGTATAAGGGAATACAACCGCACTAAGCCCATCAATATTTGTCTTGGAAATAATTTATTGCTTAAGGTAGTGCTAGGAAACGTAAAATAGTTTACACCCTCCTATAACTTCCTAGTTAGCTTTGCTTGTCTTGGGGAGTTAAAGGGTTTACACCCCAAGGAAGTAGTATGGTTAAATCATTCTTTGACTCCATAACCCAATAGTTAAAGCACTAATAATTTTCATTTTTCATTGGAGAAATAAAATCGTTTCATTGGGATACATGAAAACACGAGATAATCAACTTGTTCAAATTGCAATCTCTTCTTGATGTTCTAGGCTTGTCATTGCCACTAGGGCATCTCAATGTAATAAGTGTTTCTTGTTGTTGTTATAAATTTTCATCTACAACCATTAGGGTTGCAGAAACCCTAATAATTTTCCATTTATAACTTACTATTCAACTGCGGAAAGTTGTTGAAAGTTTGCCACTTTAATCTACTAAGGCTAGCACACTTTTTGGGTGGATTGTTGGCAAGTTTTGATGGTTGATTTCTCTACTGTAATAAATTGTTTATTATAACCATAAGGATGATAAATATTTAAGCATAACTTCTTTACAACAACCTTACATTGTTGCTAAAGTTTTATGCTATCTTCTCGAGCTAAACTAGTCAATTCACTAGCTTGTCTCTTGTACCTTTCGATAATCTTTAAGCAACTTTGTTTTGCAACTCTTACTATATTTTTGTTGTTGATATATACTTTTGTTTACTGCTGCAATTAAGGACATCAAGCTTAACTTGATTTTCCACCTAACATTATACACATATATTTGGATTGTTCTTGTGTCTCGGGTAGGTACATCACTCTTTACAGGTACTCTTATCTCTTGGAAAGTTTTGGATACCACCGAGACTCTTTCTAAAGAATCTATGTGCTTAGTATCTTGACCTATAGGGGCTACACTTCCATCATTCCAATTTTCGTCACATTTCCCCCTAGGGTCACCGGAATTCCCCCCTTTAGGTGATTCTTTCATCCCTAAAGTGACAAGAATACTTGCCTAAGGTGACAGTGGGCAGGTGTTCTCTAAGTTGTCTCCATTTGGTAGTTGGGTTGGGATTTTCTCAACCTACAACTTGTGCGATAACATTTTGGTGCCATTGTCAGGGAGGATTTTGAATCCTCTTCCGAACCCTAACGACACTTTGGCAAGCTATCCCAAAGCCTTTTCCCTAGTTTTCCTTACGACTCCACCTAAAGGATGTTCCCTTTCCACCTTTGATGAGCTCTTCTTGGAGCTCATTTGGAGACTCCACCTAAAGGGCGTTCCCTTTCCACCTTTGACGAGCACTTCTTGAAGCTCATTTGGTGACTCTGCCTTCCTAGAACCCTCCTTCGCTTAAGACCTTTCCCCTAGGGAGCTTCAAACCTTCTAAAGTTCACTAAAGAATGCCTCCCCTTAAATCTCTCGTTGTCAAAACCCTTTTCCATGGTACCCTTCCCTTTGCTCCAATGGCTCATCCTTAGGAAAAATAAGTTTACAAACCCATTAACATGGCCACCATCCATGGATACCCCAACACAATGCCGAAAGAGTCTAAAAAATGGTTGCCAAAATTTTCTAGAAACAATGTCATGACTGTTGACAATCATCTCTTTGTCGTAGGCTGAGACATGGAAAATGAAGAAGTGGAAAATGAGGATGTAGCCATCAGGCTACTAGCCTCATCTTTGACCAAAGATGCCCAGAGGTGGTTCAGAGGGATACCTGACAATCATGTTGCATCTTATGAATATTTTTCCAAATTATTCAAGAATAGATGGACAACGAAAAAAGACAATGGGATGCTTGTAGCTCAGTTTAATCAAATAAAGAAAAAGGAGAATGAGACAGTTGGTGAGTTGGACACCAGTTTTGACAGATTATATAGTCAAATTCCGACAGATTTATGTCCTACCACTGCAACAATTCATCTCATACATGTGAATGCATTTGATGGGAAATTTCACTTTATTTTGAAGGACAAGAAGCCCACTTCTTTAGCAGAAGCCAAAGAGTACAATGCAAAGATTGAAGAAAATATCCTCAACTCAAAATTTGATCCTTTTTAGTATCCTCATGTCAAGGCATAAACAAATACTAAGGCTTCCAATAGCAGTGCTCCTGATCCAATTTCCCTCTTGACTCTAAAAATAGATTAGATGAGTACTCAATTTGTCCAAGCACAAAATCAAATCATGGACCGTTTGACCACTGTGGCGAAAAATAAATCTTCCTCCAGACCTTAGTTTACCAGACAATAGAGAGATGCCACAGGTTGGAAACCGGGGCCTCAACAAGAGGCAAAGGCCCCTGACACTTTGAAACCAGTTGGGATGGTTGACACAGAACAAACACCTTGGTGTCCTCCATGCCAAAATCCTCACAGAGAAGATGAGTGTCCCCAAAGAGATGAAGATTCTTTCAACAGTATGAATTTCATGAATATGATATGTAACTTCTAAGAGGAATAAGTCACACATGAACATATCAATGAAGCTAGAAGACAGGAATAAAGAGAAGGGAAACTCTAGGCCTTGAATCAATTGACAAACGATCGGAGGAAGGAGCTAAAGAAGAGGGAATATTTGACATACACTAGAAGAAATAAAGCTTCAACCCCTCCATCACAGCATGCCACTCCTCCTCCATCAGTAGAGAAGGTGGTCCCACCACCTCCACCTCCAATACATGAGTTGCTTCCTAAGCCAACTCCCACAAACGAGATTCAATTGAATATAAATGTTGCAACCATGTTTGGAAAATTGAATATGACGGTCCCAGTGACAAAGATGTGAAAGATCCCTTCTGTAAGGAGGGATGTCTTGAATTTATTACAGGTACCAACTAAGAAGGAAGATCCTCCCATCATTCTAAACATTATGTATCTTGATCAGAAAAAGGACAACAACCCTCCTTTCTATCTCTCATTAGGCATGAATGGCCTCCTCTTGAACAACTGTATGTTGGATTTTTGGGCCTCTGTGAATGTCATGTCATTGATGGTAATGGAACAAGTTGGTTTGAACACAACCTGACCCTATGGAAACATATGTGGCATTAATTCTAAAAGGGTTAAGGTTCATGGTTTATGTGAGGACGTCGAGGTCTTTTTTATTGACTTTCCACATATCAGCCTCCTTGTGAATATAATGGTGATTGATGTCCCGAATGCTTGGGGGATTCTCTTATTGAGGAGGTTGTCTACTGCCCTTGGGGTTTTTTTTAGCATGGAAATCACCCATGCACACATCCCCATGGGATATGGCATTTTTTTAGGTATTATACAAATGAGAGTGAGTTGGCAAGCATATGAATGATCCCAATGGTCTTGACTATACAAGTGAAGATGAGTTTGACGAAGTCCCAGACACCATTGAGTAAAATCCACAAAAATTGCCTTTTATGCGGGAGGATTCCATACACATACTCCTCCCAGGACAAATGAATACAACAAAAAGCTTGCAAAGTTCGAGGGGAAAGAGCCAAGGGATATCCAAATATTGAAGAAAGAAGATAAAGAACGCGAAGAAGCCATCAAAAGGGAAGTCAATGCATAACCTCCTTCTTATCCATACATTGAGAATATACCTTACATCAATTTCAATGAAGGAAGTCTTGCGTTAATGTGGGACAAGAAGAAGGGAAAGCCCAGATATGACCAGAAGGACAAAAACTCATGGTTTGGCCCTTACAACATCAAGAAGAAGTTCAATAAAGAAAAGTATTATTTGACAGCTTTGGATGGGAGAAATATGTCATTACTAGTGGATGGATCTCTTCTTCGGCCCTATGTTCACATCACATGACTTCTTCAGGGCCCAAGCCCCAGGTAAGCAGGTAGGTCATCTTGATTTCTTTGCATTTGCATCTTGATTGCTCATGTTAGTTTAGATGCATTTCATATTTTATTTTTCTCTACTTCCATATTGATTTCATACTTAGTTTAGAATTTTTTGAAAAAATGCTAAAATTTTCTTTTTTAGACTAGTTTTATTTTTTATTTTGATATATATGGACGAAGGGTGATAGAACCACCCTAGATTTTACATTTTTTTGTTTCGATGTAGGCACATGTTTACTAGGAGATGTTGTGGTTCTCATGCACTCTACGATGAGCACATGTCCCCAAGTAGGAGCCATATGTTATCCCCATTTTGTGGGATAACTAAGGAGATGATGTCTCGAGGCCCTCAAGTTGCAGACATGGAGTATTGAGAGACAACTTGACCAACAATGTCCACTTGCATATATGGAGACCCACCTCACCACCATGCTCCAGCTTGATCATGACTATATCCACCACATCACCTAGCCTTAGGAAGACATTGGATATTTCTCCATGAGGTACAAGTCATGTATTATGGTGAATGTCATTTCAATATTTGAGACATTTGAGTTTGTTACATCTATTACTGCTTTTGATTATGTTACATTTTCTTGGACATTATGGTCTTTGCCCTGTTTCACCTTGGTGGTTGACATTGCACCCTAGTAAGTGGGTCACCCTTAGGGATAAGTATGCTACTGAGAGGTCCTTTTGACGAGTCATCATGCCATTCCCGACTATACTTTCCACTTTCCACACTTCATCCCCTCATCTCCTCACCTTTTGGGTTTTTCGAGTGTACTGACCCAAGAAGAGGTTGTCCCTCACTTCATGGGAAGAAGGAGGTGAAAGCCTAGATGCTTGTAGCTGGAAAAAGATAAAAAGCCTACTTATGAACCTTTCATATGCTCACCCAAAGAGGTCTTGCGAGCAATGAAACGCTTCTCCTAAAAAATCAAAGACCTGGAAAGACAATTTAACTTTATATAAATATCCTCACTTGTTGAGGTGTGTACACTCATGCGGTGTCCTTTTCTTTCCTCGCATATGGCACTATGTGTACCTATAGCTTCAAGTAGCCTTGTGGTGTCGCCCCCTAAGCTAATTTATTTCACTCTAGGGATTACCCAAGGTTTTGGATCATTAATTAATTAATGGCAATAAATGGGCTTGGAAAAAGGATGCATTGAAAACAATGGTGCGACACACCCTCTACAAAGGCACCCATAAGTGAGACACTACAACCCCTTGTATGTCATGAATCCCATGCCCAAAAATCTTCCCCTCATCCATAACACATCATCTACATGACTTAGAAGGAGGTCCCCTCGGGAAACACTCCTAAACTTAAGGGACAATTCACCCAATAGGTCGTTTTGTCAACCCTCCCATACTCAAACTTGGTAAATTGCATAGGGTATTTGAGAATTAGTTTATTTTGATGAGGTGGTTTGGATGCACTTGCTTGGATGACTCTTTTATTGATTTTATTTACTCATCATGATGCTTTGACTTGAGATCCTTGGAGGGTGTATCCATTTGTCTTTGCAGGACCCAATTGGTGGACAGTTTTTGAGGAACAAGCCTAGCTTGGGCTTCCATGGGGCTTCAAGCCCACAAGTTGGATATTGAGGGCCCACATGTACGATCACAAAGACTTGACTTTGGAGGCCTAGAAGACACCTTGGACGACCTCACCATACCCTCACAATTCAAATGACTTGCTTTGGAGGCCAAAAATGTCACCTTAAGGGACTTGATGTCATGCTTGAGGGGGTTTTGAGTGGTGATGAGGACACATGGCACGTTTTGGAGGAAGGATAGCCTTGGACATGAAGAAAATGTAAGAATTGAGGACATGTGGCCTTTGGAGGCCTAGCACACCTATCTCCAAGCCCAACGACTTAGCCTAAGTGCTCAAATGTGGCCTCAAAGGAGATTGACGTCACGATTTATGGTTTTCTTTCATGTGCAAAAGTAAAATTAAATAATATTGTTTGTGTAAAGGGGCAAAATAAGGGTTGTTTCCCCCTTATTTTTTGTTTACCCTAACTTTTGTGGACAAACAATATTTAATACATTTGGTATAAATAGAGATCGTTTGAATCTCATTTCATAACATAACTCTCCCATTGTGAGAAGTACTTGGCTGGAATTTTCTCTCTCCTTTGCACTTGTTATGGTTATCTTTTCTATTGGTGGAAAGAAGTGGTGTGCTACCTCTTGTGGAGTATTTCTCTTGCATATTGGTGGATAACTCTTGGCAAAGTAGAAGTTTTTCTTGTTAAGTATTGCTCTAGTGAAGGGTTTTATCTTGTTATGGTCTCTTTCTCTTGGTTGCAAGGTTAACTAGTTTGATTTCTTGGTGAGTATAAAGGCATACAACCCCACTAAGCCCGTCAATATTTGTCTTGGAAATAATTTATTGCTTAAGGAGAAGTAAAAGGGATTACACCCTCCTAGCACTTCCTAGTTATCTTTTCTTGCCTTGGGGAGTAAAAGGGTTTACAACCCCAAGGAAGTAGTATAGTTAACTCATTATTTGACTCCATAACCCAATAGTCAAAGCACTAATCATTTTCAATTTGCATTGGAGAAATAAAATTGTTGCATTGGGATACGTGAAAACACGAGATAATCAACTTGTTCAAATTGCAATCTCTTCTTAATGTTCTAGGCTTGTCATTGCCACAAGGGGTCTCAATGTGCTAAGTATTTCTTGCTGGTGTTACAAATTTTCATCTACAACCACTAGGGCAGCATAAACCCTAATACTTTTTTCATTTATAACTTACTACTCAACCGTGGAAAGTTGTTCAAAGTTTGCCACTTTAGTCTACTAAGGCTAGCACACTTTTTGGGTGGATTGTTGGAAACTTTTGACAATTGATTTATTTGTTGTAATAACTTCCTTGTTACATCCATAAGGCTGATAATTTTTTTTGTAGAACTTGTTTACTACAGCCTTACATTGTTGCTAAATGTTTATGCTATCTTCTAGAGCTAAACTAGTCAATTCATTAGCTTGTCTCTTGCACCTTTCACTAAAATGTAAGCAACTTTATTTTGCAGCTCTTACTATATTTTTTTTGTTGATATATACTTTTGTTTACTGTTGCAATTAGGGACAAAAATCTTAACCTACTTATCCACCTAACATTATACGCATATATTTGGCTTGTTCTTGTGTCTCAGGTAGGTACATCACTCTTTACAATTAATCTCATCTCTCGAAAACTTTTGGCTACCACCAATACTCTTTTTCAAGCCTCTTTGTTCTTAGTATCTTGACCTATAGGGGATACACTTCCATCATTCCACTTTCCATCTCATTTCCCCCTAGGGTCACCAGGATTCCCCCCTTGAGGTGATTCTTTCATCTCTAAAGTGACGGGAATACCTACTATTATCAGATTAATCGGTTAGTGTGAACAAAAACATATCTCCCTAGATCCCACTAGAAATTAGAACAAAACATAACAGAATACACACTTCGCCTTGAACTTTATCATCATATAAACTAGTTTAATGAGTTACAAGAGACATACCTTTTAAACGACGCTTGTCCTCGCTAGTGTCGTCTTTGTAGCTCCTTCCTTGCGTTTTCAGAATAACAAGCCTATACAAGAGTCACAAACCAACAAAGAAGAGGAACAAAGATCTATATATTCTAATGAAGTCTATGCATATGATCAAGGAATTATACAATAGAAGACGAGATGCTTATATAGGGAAGACATGCATTAATGTATTAAGTGAATAGAAAGTGGAGAATACAACCCATGCCTTGATGTTGCAAGGTCCCTTTTCGATGGATCTTTGCTTCAACACACACACACACACCTTTGCTCCAAATGCCTTGAATGAAGAAGATCCACGATCTGACTTGAAGAACTAAAGCAAAGCTCTCAAGCACAATCTGAAGTATAACTCTCCATACAAATCTTAGCCTATTCAACCTTAGCCTTTTCCATGAGAGATCCCTCTTTATATAGTGTGAAAGAGAGATGGATGAGGAGATTAGGATGTTCCCACCAAATCAGAGAAGTGAGTAAGATCCAAACCGATCGGAGGCCACCTCATCTTCTAGAAGATCCCCTTCTATAACATTCGTGAAATTTGACTTTTCTCAATCTTTAATCATCGTCGCACCCTACATACTTAGCAGCATGCGATGACATCACAGTCCAGGTATAGTGCAGGATGCGACGATTAGCCATCGGCGCACCCCATGCATATAGCAGGGTGTGACGACCTTCCTTAATATGGTTTTTGGCAGAGGAAAGCAAATCACTTTTCCCATGGAGAAAGTATCTTCTAATATTTTTAGGTAACATGAACACATGTTGTCAGGTGATCATTGAGGTGACCAAAATAATGTGTAATAGAATGCCCCCCAAATTATGAATATGGAACTCGTGACAGCTTAAATACTTTGTAGAATGTGTGTGTCGAAAACAAGGAGCACATCGATCGAGAACCTGCAAACAAACAAACATTTTCATAATATCATACCATTTCTGAGGTAGGAATTCCCATGCTCAGACTACAAGTGACTGACTCTAATCATAAGTGTCAAGTGATTCATGGCCACTAAACATACACTGTGGATCCATGTCACCATGATTCAACATAGCCACTAGGAATACATTGTGGATCTATGATCTAAAAGAATTCAAATTCGGACATAACCACGAGACATAAAAAGTTGATATATGTGTCAATACAAATCATGAATACTCTGTTGCAACCTGGACCAAAGTGATAAGATCCAAGGTCTTCATTTACATCGTCTCTAAGTACGAATCTAGCCATGCGATTACAAGTGCTGAAGTCGAACATGGTAGAAACCACTTGATTACCGGTCATTAATGAAAACCGTTAAAAAGTGAGAGGGAAATCACCATTGATGTCAATGACTCCCAAGGTACCCCAGTACAATCCAACGAATGTGAATAATTAAGTTGAAGTCGAACACTCAATGGAATCTTCCAATCATGATTCAATGGTGTGAACCCACTGCTGAAAGAGAAGACACCTGCCATTGAGGCATGCAAGCTCTAAGGTAATAAATTATTTCTAAGTCTTGTTCCTAGGTAATGAGTTGAAGTCGACAGGAAAAGACTCATCATAGGAGGGCCTTAATGTATCCCTTGTCAATGACACGAAACGAGTAACAAGATTTGAAGTAGATCAGAGTAACAAGTGATTCAGGATTGACTCATGGATGGCCAACGCAATAGAAGACCTAAGGAATGTAGAAATGGTCGATGCAATAGAAAGCTTTCTGGGTTAAACTTCTCTTTGAACATATTGACGACACGACAACTATCTTGGAAACACTGGCTCAACAACAGGGATCACAAACTAATTTGTAATATTATAAAGGAGTATGATCAAGGGACAAGCATATTTTCAGACCTAGACACAAAGCAAGTGAAAGGGTGTCATGTTCAAAAGCGACTCTTCCATAGAATATGGGTTTAGATACATTTATTTCCCAAATTTTCCCCCACCAATTTTGGCGAGTACCTCTTTATTTTTACACAAGCTTGAGGAGGATAACATATGCTTGAACTGTAAGCTCATCCTTCGGATGAGTCCTTTGGAGTATATTTAACGAACCCTAGGAAGGAGTGGTTCGATCCCATATGAGCCTTTCGATGTTTGTTTTACGAGTCCAAATAATGTAAACTCAATGGTCTTTTCATATTTAGAGAGTCTGAAAAACACTTAAAGGAAACTCCAAAATGTCCTTTTTCGTAAAGTAGTATGATGAGTCTGAAAAAGAGATAAACTATTGTGCAACATATGTTTTCTTCAAATACTTTAACGAGCGTGAAAAGAACAAGATCGCTCGGAAATATTTTCATGTTTAGAGAGTCTGAAAAGAGCTTAAAGGGAACTCCAGGGGGTTCCTTTTTCGTATAACTTTTACGAGTCTGAAAAAGTGATAAAAGTTTACTCGGTTACATTCTCAGGTATTTACAAGCATGAAAAAGAACAAAGACTAAGCTCGGGATTGTTTTCATTTTTTCGCAAGCTTAAAAAAAAAAAAAAATATGCTTGGGATAGATTTTATTTTTACACAAGCTTAAAACTAGCCAAAACTATGCTCGGACCTGGTTTCATTTTTACACAAGATTGAACTAGAGGAAACTTATTCTTGAGATAGGTGGTTTTATTTTTACACAAGCTTGAACCATAGAAAACTATGCTTGGACTCCCAACACATAACACATGGATGGTTGGTACTTAGTCCCCAGTTTAAGAAACTAGCGGCCTTAACTTCAACATGAAGTCCAGAGGCTGAAATACTATATGGAACGAAGTACTTGACTCAATCGAAGAAAGGGGAAATCTATTTCATTTTTTAACAAGCTTGACATAGGAAAAGAACTATGCTCGTGAATCCAGGTTCAATCCCTGGATCTTTGTTTCATCTTTTAATGAGCTTGACATGGATACAAGAACTATTCTCGTAAGCTCTGTTTCATTTTTTAACAAGGTTGCTACAGAGATGCGAAAACTATTCTCATAGCTGATTTCATTTTTTAACGAGCTTGAAATTAGAAAACCATGTTCAAAGTTGGTTTCATTTTTTAATGAGATTGAAATCAGAAAACCATGCTCAAAGCTGGTTCATTTTTTAATGAGCTTGAAATCAGAAAACCATGCTCAAAGCTGGTTTCATTTTTTAATGAGCTTGAAATCAGAAAACCATGCTCAAAGCTGGTTTCATTTTTTAATGAGCTTGAAATCAGAAAACCATGCTCAACTCTCATCTTCTTGATCATGGCTTCCAAGAGGACAACTCTCTAGAAGGACACCATGTCAATGGACAAAACTTGGTCATGGATGCTAAGAGATCTTCACTGGATGGAAGGATAATGCTCTGGAAAGACACCATGTCAAGGGTCACGACGGGGGTAAGGAAATCAATCTCTAAAGACCCTATCGAAGAGATCACCATGTCAACTACCGGATCCAAGTCATAATATATTGAGATTATAGTGAGAGGTTCATCTGCATCAACAACTGAAGGCATGGGAGACAAGGCCACATAATTGACCTGTGGCAGGGGTGATACCAACTGCATATATGAACCGTTTAGGGAAGTCATTGAGTTGACTTTCAATTCAGGACCAACAAATGAAAGTTGATCAATAGTCACCACTCTTCCATCGTGCGGGAAAGATATCACACGAAAAAGAGTGGACACAATAGCTTTCATGGAATAGACATAATCTCTCCCAAGGAGTAAATCGAAATCCAAGGGGTCGTAGACTACCATGATGTCAATAAAGAAAGATTTCCCTCCTAAAGTTACGGGAAACTAAGGAAGGATACCTAAAGGGTGATTGATTCTTCTGTTAAAAGCTAACAAAGTCTGGGTAACTAGCATAAGATGAGGATAAACCAGAGCTTGCCAAGCAATAAAGGACAAAATACTAACGAATGAACCTTCGTCTATCAGTGTTTGAGGAACATCCCGACCACAAACTTGTATTGTAATCTTGACAGGAATGTGAGAGGGAGGACAAGGTCCAGTTAGTGCACCCCAATAAAAAAGGATGGCCTCATTACTTGAAGGGGGTTCCACAAGAGAAGGAGGAATACCCCCGAGCATGGTAGATTATGTATCAACGAGAAAAACATGGGCAGAATCGGGTTTACTCTCTAGCGGGAGAGTAGGATTGACCGATGACAGGATCAAATCGATCACTTGAGTTACATTCTCCAGGGGGAGAATGGAGTCGACGGGTGGAAACAGATTGATCGCTTGGGTTGCACTCTCTAACGGGAGAGTGGGATCGACTAAAGATGGGATCAGATCGACCACTTTGTCAACTGGTTCAACTAAGGACATGACCAGATTGACTACATGATCAACCAGACTGACCAATGAAGGGACCGGATTGATCATTCCATCAACTACAGGTGGGTCGAGAGTAAGCTTGTGATAAGCAGCTGGAAATTGAGGTTTTGAAATATTCATGTCTTCCAGTAATTTTGAGGCTTTGTCCATATGAGGGCAAAGGTGAGTTTGATGACTCCCTCTGCATAACATACGCGGGAACTTGACTCTACTTTTCTTCTTCCCAATGGTATCTTGACTAGTTGATGGGAGGTCATCAGTGTGTTGTTCAGAGGTTGATGAGAGAGGCTAGCGAGGGTGTGTAGACCATTCTTCTATAACCTTGGATAGACTAGGGAAATCCTTAAGAAGATGGCTACCCTTAAAAATCCTGCAAGGGTACTTGGGCTCACGAGTTGTTTGGGTGATCTTGGTATCATCAACATTCCCAGCACGATTATCAGTAATTGGTGGTTTTCCAACATGTTTGGCAGTGGTTGGAAGTTTGGACCCTTGCTTATTTTTCTTCTTCTTAATCTTCCTTTTCTTCTTCTTCTTATCCACCGGGTTACTAGCTTCATAACTTTCACTCGACGAAGAAGATGAAATGAAAGAAGACCTTGCAAGTGAAGAAGGCGAAGGAGATCTTATTGGTGAAGAAGGAAAAGGATCAACATGAGGTTGATGTTCTTGGGGGGAAGTGATTACAACCAAAGCACTTGCTGCATTCAGGATTACCGGAGTGGAAAACAACCATACTAACAATTCAATTGTGAGACCTGGAAGGCTCAAAGTAGCGATGTAAGGAGGACCAATGTTTCCGTAAGAAGGAAAAACAAAAGGTTCCCCTCGAAAAGGGGTTCCTTCATTAGTCATTCCAGGAACTGATGCCATTAAATAAATATCCAGCCTAGAGTCTACTAGGGAAAACAAACAACACATGCTAAAAATCTAGGAAGCAAACAAGCAAACAAAACCTTCTTACAATAAACTCACTAGTTGGTGATGAAATCCAACGTCGCAGGAACAATGTACAAAGGGACTGAGATAGAGCAGGTGGAAAATTTACGTTGACGAACTGCTTAACAGACTTACACCCTGGTGCAATCTCCCACACATAAACGTGGGTATACCCTCCAAGGAGCCCGAGTGAGTTTGGCCAATGTCAATTCCAGGTACTGTGAAGACTTGCCCCTCTACAGTCACCTTGTGTAAAGACCCTAAAGAGAAAGACCACTAAGGTTACCAACTACCACAATGATACCTAGGGAAATAGTCAACAGTCCGATACACGCGCAAGGGAAGGGTATCTAAGCCCGAAATTAACTCGAGAAGGTCTGCACAGGATTTTCTTCTCAAGTGACCCCCAATAATACGCACAATCTCTACACCAATACCAACAAAGCAGGGTGAGTAACTCTACTAGTCTTAATGCGACCTCAGGTTTGACCCTTGTGTTAGAAGGGCTTCCCAGGACAAAATGTAGCAGGTGGATTTAACTCTCCCTATCACAAGATACTATGCTTGTTTGCAGCTTTGGAAAGTTATCTTTCACACCTATTCCAAAGCTCTACAACTAATCTAATGTAGGTTTGCTACCAGAAAATATAAACATGTCTAATCAATTTTTATAAGCGCTTTATTTTTAAGGTTGTTGTTACTCAAGAGGAAAATGGCGTGGACTAAATGATTTTTTGACCAACTCTAAACAATGCAAAGAAATGAGAATGCAAATATTTCACTTCGATGAAAGTTATATTACGAGAAGGAGAAAACATTTATCATTCCCATATGCACAATGTCCCAAAATTTTATCAAACTCATCAATATCAAGAGCTTCAAGAAATGAGCCAGAGACTGTACACCAATACACGATTCTTGGCCCGAGAATTTTTTTTAAGAATTCAAAACCAAAAATGCCAAAAACCATGCAATTTCGCTACTTCAAATGCAAAGATGCCCACATATAAAGCAAGAAATTAAAACTTTTTTTTCAAAGATAGCTAAAAGCAGATTCAAAGCTATCAAGTAGAGTGTAATCAGACCCAACGAATCACCCCAAAACCATATCTAAGATCTCGGCAAGAAAAACCATCAAAAATCAATTTTGGTCACAATCGTCGCAGGCTATAGACTAACACAGCGTGACGATCCTTGATCATTGTAGGCTAGAGAAAAAATACAGTGCGACGACACCGCACTGTGTCAAAAGGTAGGATGTGTCGATCCTAGATCATCGCACTGTCTCTCAAAGTAGGATGCAATGATCAAAGGAAAAATGTAAAAAAGAAAAAAACAATAAGGTTTTTCCAGTGAAGTTTAATAGTCCAACAGTCAAACTGGATCTCCCAGTGACTCAGAAAACAGAACCCAAGCAATCAAAGCAAGAAAGCAATACAAACTAGGAAAACAATCTATTCCCAAGCATGGTCGCCAATTTTGTTATTGGATTAATCGGTAAGTGCGGACACACATAGATCTCCCTAGATCCCACTAGAAATTAGAACAAAAAATAACACAATGCACACTTCACCTTAAAGTTCATCATCATATAAACTAGTTTAATGAGTTACAAGAGACGTACCTTTTAAACGACGCTTGTCCTCGCTAGTGTCGTCTTTGTAGCTCCTTCCTTGAGTTTGCAGAATAGCAAGTTTATCCAAGAGTCACAAACCAACAAAGAAGAGGAACAAAGATCTATATATTCTAATGAAGTCTATGTATATGATCAAGGAATTATACAATAGAAGACGAGATGCTTATATGGGGAAGAAATGCATTATTGTATTAAGTGAATAGAAAGTGAATAATATAACCCATACCTTGATGTTGCCAGGTCCCCTTTCGATGGCTCTTTGCTTCAACACACACACCTTTGCTCCAAATTCTTCGAATGAAGAAGATCCAAAATCTGACTTGAAGAACTAAAGCAAAGCTCTCAAGCACAATTTGAAGTAGAACTCTCCATACAAATCTTAGCCTATTCAACCTTAGCCTTTTCCGTGAGAGATCCCTCTTTATATAGTGTTAAAGAGAGATGGATGAGGAGATTAGGATGATCCCACCAAATTAGAGAAGCGAGTAAGATCCAAACCGATCGGAGGCCACCTCATCTTCTAGAAGATCCCCTTCTAGAACATTCGTGAAATTTGACTTTTCCCAAGATTTAAGCATCGTCGCACCCTACATACTTAGCAGCATGCGACAACGTCGCAGTCTAGGTATAGTGCAGGATGCGACAATAAAACATTGTCTCACCCCATGCATATAGAAGGGTGTGACGACCTTCCTTCATATGGTTTTTGACAGAGGAAAGCAAATCACTTTTCCCATGGAGAAAGTCTCTTTTAATATTTTTAGGGAACATGAACACATGTTGTCAAGTGATCACTGAGGTGACCAAAATAATGTGTAACACCTACCTAAGGTGACAGTGGATAGGTGTTCTCTAAGTTGTCACCATTTGGTAGTTGGTTCGGGCTTTTCCCAACCTACAAATTGTGCGATAACACTACCTATTTACTTGGGGCCTGAGGCTCATGGAAATTGGGTCCTAAAGATGTCAGGTGAAATCTTACAACCAATGCAACCAACTGATCATCTCATCAAGGTATTTCATCCTCTACTTAATTACATAATACAACAAAGATAAGTCAAGCACATAATAATCATGAGCATAGATAAGCATGTCATAAATTGTAGAAAACAACTCATGTAGGTGGGTGGGAGGGATTGAATTGTGTTGGAAATGGTAGCCACAAGCTTGATCAATCCATATTTGAATAATATTGTTGCATATAGAAGATGACTCATGTTCATCGTTACTTAGAATACCATTGCTCCTTGAAAGCTAAGAGGAGAGGAGATGAGAGATCCCAAGAAGAATCTATAATTTCCCAGAGAGGAAAATATGAGATAAGGGACAACCTCAAGTCTAGAGAAAGAATCTTTCTCTACACTCAAAACATGTTACTTGTTTATCTGTGAAACCCTGCAAAAACCCCCAAGTTAAAAACATCGCTTCTCTGTAGCGTGAATCTATGATTATTCTGAGCTGACCATGGTCCTATTTCCCTCAAAATTCGAGCACAAAGGTGGTTGAAAATCATATAAAAAATCTAAGTGCTCAAAAGATATGCATCACAACTCCCAAGCTATGAATGAAAATCATGAGTATACCACGACAAGTCATACCGAGATGGATAAGACCCATCTGCATTCATATCATCATCAGGTTGCCAAATGCCTGGATCATCAAAGTATGAAGACCAATTCTCTGAAGAAGACAACTCAATGCTCTTCATTTGAAAACTACCCTCGATGTCATAAATGGGATCTCAATCAAAAGTGAAACAACCCATGTCCCATCTACGCCTTCCAACATGTAAGAAACCATCAATGTGTTGATCAATTGTATCTGAGGGTTGCTCCATGAATTTACCTGTATCCATGGAATTGATTATTTCTTCACAAGGCTTGACAACTTCATCTTCCTCAATAGACACCAATGTCTCGTCTGGGTCTTCAACATGAGAAAATTCATAGTTTGTTCTTCAAACATATCTTCGTCTGTATGGACTTGATCTTCAGTCAGAGGTGTTTCATCAAGTTTTTCTTTAGTAGATTCTTGGGACAATTCCCTTATAAGATTCATCAATTGCTTAACAGCTTCATCAACAACTGTTTTCGCTTCCATCAATAAAATTGTCCTCGAGTCACGGTAATTTATAATTAACGGTTCATCCCATGGTGCCATAATTCCTTTGTCTGAAATGACACCTCAGTGGAGTCGCCAGATGAGCTCAAGGATTATCAAAGATGGAGATGGTATCTTCCCTTAATGGAGTCTCCAGACAAACTTGTAAGTTCATCAAAAATGAAAAGGGAACTTTCCTCAATTGAGTCACTAGGAAAGCTATGGGTAAAGGCTTTGGGATACACTCGCCAAGTGTCGTTATGGGTCGAAAATGATTCAAAATCCTCCCCGACAACAATGCCAAAATTTTATCGCACAGATTTTAGTTTGGGAAAAGACCAACCCAAACCACAAAGGTGTGACAACTACATGAGTATCTACCCACTGTCACCTTAGATAAACACTCCCCTCACTTTAGCGATGATAAAATCACCACAAGGGGGGAATCTCGAGTGACCCTGGGGGGACTGCGATGGAAAGTGAAAGAGATGAAGGATGCCCCGATAGGTCAACATCAAGAGTGGAAATGAGGATTAAGAATGACTCATGTGAGATGGTGAGTGGTTTCCAAAGTAGCGTACCTGCAAAACAATGTCAAACTTGCTCAGAACAAGAAATTATGTGATAATAGAAACCTCAAAATCAATGGGAATGCAACAAGTAACCTTGATGTCCCAATTTGTAGCAATATGGAAATATATATATATCAACAGTAAACAAGTTATGATAGTTGCAACATTAACCATCAAAATCAATTGCAAGATGTTGGAAACAAAACTAACAATGAGTAGACAATTTTCCAATAATTAGAGCAAGACTTCGATAGAAATTTAAGGGTTGTTAGTATGATCCAGGTGGATATTGGTGGCCACCCACCTATTCCAACTAGCTCCTCTTGTCAGTTTTTAGTTCAACACGTTCTTCTGTACTTCTTTGTAATTGTGGGTTCTACACTTCTTGGGATGTCTGAAGCCCTACACATCTTCCAGGTGGATATTGGTGGCCTCTCACCTAATCCAACAGGCTTATTTTGTATGTTTTAATGTCAACACATCTTGTTGTACTTCTAGGGCCATTTTAGAGCCCTAAACAGTGTTTTTTTTGTCTCGCCATAATAAAATTATAGACGAAGTCAGATTTTGATGACATAATGTGTAGCTCTCTAAAAGACATTTCCAACGGGCTATCACACACCTAAAACAGAGGTCGTATGCAAAAGTTACAACCCAAGGAAGTTGAGGTACCAACTTACCCATAAGGGCCCACATGAATTTTGGCGTTTCACATCCTATGGTTAGGTTTTTGGATGTCTATGGTTTTGGCATTCATGAGTAATATTAAAAAGGCCTCTGGAGCCTCATTGCAATCATTCTGCTCATACAGATGCACGTAGAAACCACATCTCTTCTCAGAGATAACTACCACCATTCGAGCAAGTGTTTCAGTTTTGCATACAGTTTTCGCCTATTTCATTTATTCAATAGAAGATATTGTTCACTGGATATTTGTGTTGTTCTTCATATCTCTGTGTTTATTGTATTCAATCTGTTAATCAATTCGTTCCGCTCCTAAATCCAGATCAGTGTTATCAGAGCGGCCTGCTCTTCATTTATTTTTCTTCATGCATATCCCCGACAAGATCTGGGTATAAGAAGTTGGGACTTGAACCAGTCGAGTCGTTGCAAGAACGGCCATGTCGAGCCCGAAAACAACCCATGGGGGATGAAAAGAAAGATGATGGAGCATGGGTTCCTTTTAAAATGTTGCTCTAGGAAGCCCTTGCGTGACAAAGGAACAAAATGATGGACAACTTTGCGCAAATCCTTCGGTGGCTGCCCACAGGAGAAGCATCTTCATCAAGCGGTCATGCAACCCCCTTCAAGGTACAAGTAAATTTTGATATTCCATTATTTGAAGGACTGATAGATGCGGATGTTGTAGATAAATGGTTGAATCTGCTCGAAGGGTATTTTTCAGTCCATGATTTTTTTGATAGGGAAAATATTACTTTTGCATTCCTTAAGGTCGTCCCCGATGTTAAGGATTGGTGGGACACTTACTCTAAGGAAAGGGCCATAGAGGAATCTACAATATTTGTCGTTGCCCCTACATGGGATTCCTTCCAGGATGCCATTAAAGAAAAATACTACCATGTTGGAAGCTACGAGGACCAGTACACCAGATGGACCACCCTGCGTCAAGAAAGGGACCAGACAGTACCAAATTTCACCAATATTTTCCATACCCTGTGCACCAAGTTGGGTATCAAAGACTCTGAGCGACATCTGGTGCTCAAATACCGTGGTTGTTTGCATAGATACATTCAAACATAAATGGAGTTTATGGACATCGCCTCATTGGGTACGTCTTAATGATATGCTCTCAAGATCGAGCAAAAATTTAAACAGAAGAGGCGAGAGTTTGGATCTACAAACTCCTCACAGTCGAAGCAGGGCAAAGGCGGCCCCGACCCACACAATAAGGGACATAGCAAAGATGGCCACTCTCAGGACAACTAGTCCAAGCCACAACACAATAAGGGAAATGAGAAGACGAAGAAGGACACGGGAAAATGGTGTGAATACCATAAAATCCCTTGGCACAACACTGAAGAATGTTGCTCCAAGTAGTCACTCGTAGTCGAGCTGAAGGTTTCCGAGTCAGAGGAAAATTATGATTTTGAATCAAATCTAGGAGGGAAGCAAATTATCGATGATGAACCCAGTTCCACTATCGCTACCACCAAAGTCCAACCAAGCGAACCAAAAGAACCAGAGGAAGGAGAACACCTCTTTCACTCACAGATGTGGGTAAAGGGGGCTCCACTTCATTTCATTTGTCGATAGCGACAGTCAGAAGAACCTGATCTCAGTAGAGGTCATCAAGCAGCTGGACTTGCCGATGACACCGAGAACTGATGTTTGGAAGAAAACTTTCAAATCTAAAGAAGGTCTCTTCGAATGGTTGGTCATGCCCTTTGGCCTAACAAATGCCTAGCCACTTTCATGAGGTTGATGGACGATGTATTGAGACCCTTCACCAACTCTTTTATGGTGTATATTTGGATGACATCCTCATCTTCAACAAAACTTGAGAGGAGCACATGCGGCATATTCAACAGGTTTTGAGCATTCTGCGACAACACAAGCTATATGCCAACTTGGAAAAATGTTCCTTTGGCATGAACAAGGTCCAATACTTGGGCTACATTGTTGATGAGCATGGGGTACATGTCGATCCCGCTAAGATCCAAATCATTTGTGACTGGCCAGCCCCAACCACACTAACCGAGCTTCAGAGCTTCTTGGGACTGGCCAATTTCTACCGACGGTTCATATTGGGATTCTCCCATATTGCATGGGCCCTCAACCACATGACCAAGGGTGGTGGCAAGGAAAAGTTCATGTGAGGGAAGGAGCAAGAACGATCATTTTATGATTTCAAGCATCGCTTGTGCTTAGCTCCAGTACTCTCCTTTCCTAATATGCAACAATCATTTGAGATTGAGATTGATGCATCTAACTATGATGTAGGCGCAGTTCTCACTTAGCATGGTCATCTGGTGGCATACCATAGTGATACACTCTCAGATACAGTTCGGAAATACCCCACCTATGACAAGGAAATGTATTCCATTGTACAAGCCTGTCGTCAATGGAAACATTACATTCTGGGAAAGGAGACGATCATCTGCATTGATCACAAGCCTCTACAGTTCATACAGATGCAGGGGAGGTTGCAGAACGACCACTATCAGAAGTGGGCCACCTACCTACAACAGTTCCATTTCAACATCAAGTATAAGACATGGAGCACAAATCATGTCATTGACTACCTCAATCGACCTCTCATGGCTGCACTCACCACTGTGCTCCATTCCTATGGACATGAGGCATCTGAGTGGCCCCAACTTTATCAGCAAGATTCAGACTTCGCCACCACCTATCAAGTCTTAGGTACATGCACGACTGTCGCCGATTTGAAAGTTTAGGATGGGTTGTTATGCCATCTGAGCCATCTATGTGTTCCTGCAAGCTAGCGTGCAAAGCTGATTTGGGAAGTCCACTACTGTCGGGTGGCAAGACATTTTGGCGTGGAGAAAACTGTGGCCGTTCTCCCAAAACATTTTTATTGGCCAAAACTTCAACAAGATGTCAACAAGTATATCAAATCTTGCATTGCCTTTGCCATTACCAAGCCAACCATCAAGAAGCAAGGCTTATACACCCCTCTTCCTACCCCCGAGAAGCCTTGGGAATCCATCTCTATGGATTACATGTCTGGCCTTCCGTCAACCAAGCACGACAATGATTGTGTATTTGTGGTCGTTGACCGATTTTTGAAGATGGCCATCCTCACAGCCTGCAAGAAGACCATCACAACGACAGATACCTCCTTCAACCATATTTTCCACCATTATTGGACACCTCAGAGATCACAGAACAACTGTCACCAACATAGCTCAACCCTGACTGCATGGAACATGCATCCACTGATAAGATAGTGGACACACAGATCAAGGGTACTCGCTAACAAAGGATCCAACTTTATCGGGTTGTCAAGGCAGGGAAACTCCTACACCAAGGCAAGTGGCTCGCTCGGGGCCAAATCTAGCAGAAGTTTCCTCACCTGATGGGGGAACTCAATGCAATGGAGACCATTGCTTCCTAAGGGGGTAGGATTGATCCAGGTGGATATTGGTGGCTACCCAATTATTTCAATTGGCTCCTCTTGTCAGTTTTTAGTTCAACATGTTCTTCTGTACTTCTTTGTAATTGCGGGTTCTACACTTCTGGGGTTGTCTGAAGCCCTACAAATCTTCCAGGAGGATACTAGTGGCCTCTCACCTAATCCAACTGGCTTATTTTGCATGTTTTCATGTTAACACATATTGTTGTACTTCCAGGGCCATTTTGGAGCCCTAAACAATGTTTTTTTGGCTCGCCATAGTCAAAATGTAGACAAAGTCAGAGTTTGATGGTGTAATGTGTATTTCTCTAAAAGACCTTTCCAACAGGTTATCACACGCCTAAAACAAAGGTCGTATGCAAAAGTTACGGCCACAGGAAGTTGAGGTACCAACTTACCCATAGGGGTCCACATGACTTTTGGCGTTTCATCTCCTAGGGTTAGGTTTTTGGATGTCTAGGGTTTTGGAATTCATGAGTAATATTAAAAAGGCCTCTGGAGCCTCATTGTAATCATTCTGCTCATACAGATGCGCATAGCAACCACATCTCTTCTTAGAGATAACTACCACCATTCGAGCAAGTGTTTCAGTTCTGTAGTTTTACAGTTTTAGCCTATTTCATTTATTCAATAGAAGTTATTGTTCATTGGATATCTATGTTGTTCTTCATATCTCTATGTATATTGTATTCAGTCTATTAATCAGTTCGTTCCACTCCTAAATTCGGATCCTTGTAGGTGTTATCAATAATATTTGTAAAAACCTTATGACTGTAACAAACTATTGCTACAACAACAAGTTCTAGCCACTAAAATCAACAAGTAAACCACCCAAAAGACTTCTTATAACTAGCCGAACAATTACCAAGGCTTGCAAGTGAAATTTAGCGATAAAATAGTGAGTAAAGAATGAAAATAGGATGATTTTGTTGTAGGCCTATTGGATGTAGCATAAATTTTATTACAACAATGAGATCACTTGGCTAATGAAGACACCCTCGAGGCATAATGTAGCTTAAAGCATGCAAAATCAATTCCCACACTTAATCAATTCAAACTCCTTGATATCATGTTTACCAATGCATAATATACAGCCTGAGTGGGCCTAATGGTTAAGAACATGTGTTTCCTCCTAAGAGGTCACAAGTTCAAATCCAGAGGGGGGTAGTGTATGTATACCTCCGTAGACTTTACCAGTCAAATCGTTGGGCGAAGGGGGTCCCTTGTCCCAAAAACAAGGGGGTCTCATACACCATTTTGGTGTGGCTTAGCCGTGACCTTAAAAATAGATTATCATTATTCAATCTCCAATGCAAGCATATAAGTGCATTATCTATTGGGTTATAGGGTCTCTTATTTATGAGCCATGGTTTATTACTTCTCTAGGGGTGTAAGCCTTTTTACTCCCTAGATAAAACAAACTTTAGCAAGGTAAATCCACAAGGGTGTAAGCCCTTTTACTCCTTGCAACAACCTTTGCAAAATAGCCTTTTCAATGGCAATAAAGATAGATCTTGATGGAGGGTGTATGCCCTTATACTCCTCCAATGGTTTAACAAAATTTAACCTTAAAACTAAGAAGAAACAACACAATTGTAGAAATTCCTTACCTAGTTCAAGAGATAACATGAAAAACCCTTACTTATCAAGAATATTCCACCACAATTTCCAAGAAATAAGCATTAAGAGATAACACTAGCCTTCCTTCACCAATAGACAAGTAGAAGCACCTAAAAGCACAAGAGATAAGGTGAAGCGAATTGCACAAGTAGGGCGAAAATTTCAACCAAGAGAGTATGTAATTCTCAAAACCATGATGGTAAAATGAAAGTGAGGTGACCTCTATTTATATGAGGTCACCTAAAACCAATTTGTCCACTTTTAAAAAGTCAACAACAAATTAGAAGAGGCCAACCTCCTCTATTTTCCTTTTACAACTTAAAAATATAAAATTATATAAATTAAAACCCTTAGAAGGGTGACGTCATGCCCTAAAGGGTGACGCTAGACCTCAAAGGTGAGACGTTGAGCCTCTAGATGCAAGTCGTTGGGTCTCTAAAGGCCACGTGTCCATCTCTCATGCTCCATAATATCATGTCATGCATCTTGCTTCTTCAAACCACATAATCTCTCTTCCAGAACCATCAAACCTCATCAACTAAGGTGACATCAAGGGATAAGGTATGACGTTCCAGGCCTCCCAAGGCCAACGTTCAGGTGTCAGGGGCCACACTGTCATCACCACACGATGTCCAAATGCCTCCAAGGGCAACACTCATCTTCTCAAGTGTGCAATGAGTGGGGGTACATCATCCATCCCGTGGGATTCAAGCCCCTATGAAGGTCCAAGTGACCTAGTCCCTCCATGGAAAAGCTTTCACCTGGCAAGGTCTTGCAAAGACAAACAAGTACGCCCTCCAAGGGTCCACAAGTCACATGTATCATGCCAAGCAAGCCATATTTAATAAAATAACCACTCAAACAAGTGCATCAAATCCTCCCTTTTCAAAATAAACAAATGCTCAAATATGTTATACAACTTGCCAAATTTAAGTATGGGAGGGTTGTCATGGTGCCCTATTGGGTAGGTCGTCCCCCAAGTCATGGAGTGTTTCTCAAGAAGACCCTCTCTAAGTCATGTAAAAGAGTATGAGGTGGATGGGGGCATGACTTTTGGGCATGGGGTTTCTTGACATACAAGGCATCATATTATCTCATTTATGGGTGCCTTTATAGAGAGTGCGATGCATCCTCGTTTGCAATGCAACATTGTTCCAAGCCCTTTATTTGCCATTAATTGAGTATGGTCCAAAGCATTGAGTGTTATGCGCAATGGAAAGTAAGGAGCACCACAATGCCACTTGAAGCCAAGAACACACAAAGTGTCATGTGCAAGGAAAGTAAAATACACCACAAAATGCATTCCCTCAACAAGCGAGACATTTATTTAATCACATGTTTTATTTTACAAGTCTTTGATTTTTATGGAGAAGCATTTCATTGCTCTCAGGACCTTAGGGATAACATCTAGAGGATAATCTATGGCTCTTATATTTTACCAGCTACAACCCCTCTGGGCCTTTAGCTCCTTCTTCCCATGAAATGAGGTACAAGCCCTTCTTGGGTCAATAAGTTCGAAAACCCAAAAGATGAGGAAACATAGGGGAACAAGTATGAAAAGTGGCAAATATGGATGAGAATGGTATGATGACTCTTCAAGGAGACCCCCTAGTAGCAACCCTTTTCCTGAGGGTGACTGATTCTAATTTTATGAGCAAAACGAAATGACTATAGATTATTAATAGGTGCTTAACACAGAATAACAGAGATACAGTAAAACTGGTTTTCTATTCAATAAGGAAATAAGCCGAAACTGTAAAATGCAGTGGAAACAAGCTTGCTGGAATGGTGGTGGCTTATCTCTGAGAAGAGATGTGACGGCTGCACTCATTCGCAAGAAGATGATTACATTGAGGCTCTGAAGGCCTTTTTTACAATAAACAAGAATGCTAAAAACTCTAGACATCCAAAAACCTAACCCTAGGAGATGAAGTGCCAAAAGTCACGTGGTCCTCGTTTGGGTAAGTTAGTACATCAACTTCCCGGGGTCGTAACTTTAGCATACGATCTCTGTTTTAGGCGTATGATAGCATGTTGGAAAGGTATCGTCAAGGAGATTCATTTTGGGGGAAATATGGAAGGAACTTCCATATTTCTCTCCCTTTTCCCCAAAAAACATCGTTTAGGGCCTCAGAACGGCTCCGGAAGTGAAAAACTGCTAAAAATAGTAAATTACCAAAATTGCCAGAAAACTTTTTTGAGCTAGTTGAAAAAGGTGGGTGGCCACCGATATCCACTTGGATCAGTGACCCACTTACTGGGAAAACATGTCAACCACTAAGGTGAAATGAGGCAAAAGGCATAATTTCCAAGCAAACGTTTTCAAAATCAAGAAAGGACCCGTTGCAACATGTTCAAATGCTTCAATTATTAAAATGACACTTACCACGAGACCAGATTTGTCACCTCATGGAGCAAGACCTGTTGGCCTCTGTGGGTCATGCTGGTTTGGTGGACGTTGTTGCTACCAATCAATGGTGATGTATGGTAAGAGGAGGAGCTATGTCTACTCAACTGGCTCTCAACACTCCATGTCTTCAACCTGCAGGCCTCGAGACATCATCTCCTTAGTTACCCCTAGAAATGGGGAGTAACAGGGAGCGTTGCTGCTACATTCATATAAACACATACTCTAACATAAGACGTATAACACCCCATTTTAGTTACCTTTGAAACTTTCATAAAGGTTCCAAGGGTATTTCTCAATCCTTCTAATGTCTTGTTCTCGCATAATTATTGGGGTAATGAGTACATCCGGATCTAGACTGGTGCCTCGGTGAAGTCATCCTTCTCAGGCGAGAACCTTTCAATCCAATATCTCAAATGTAAGCTCGTCGAGTTGAAGAAATAAGGTTCGTCTTCAAATATCCTCTCTCGATCCTCTGTGCATGTAAAGATCACAATGAATAAACCCTTTGATCCCAGTTTTAGATTAATTTGGTCCTTTGGTTTCCATTAGATGTTCACCCATCCTATCAAGGCTTTTTTTGAGGGCTAGATGCCCATGAATTTTCCATTTATTGCATGATCCTTCATGTATTCGATATAGTTACCGATGTGAGGGGATGTGATCTTGTACCTAGGATTTTCCTTGACCTTTGCCAAATATTCATTCTTCAGCTCGCGGTTTACATTCTGTTTCTCTGCTTCTTGGTTGTCAGGGTTTCCTTCTACCATAGGCTCCTTTCATGCCCCCCCATCAGGATTCAGGCTGACCCACACATGACTGCATCCTTAAATGATTTTCCCTTCTCTTAGACTTATGTCCCCACTTCCTCCATTGATCCGTGAGCCTCTGTCGTCACCTGTCCTTGATTAAATCTTTGACCTATTTCGTTCCTCAAAATCTTCACCAAACCCTACCTTCTAATGTGCTTTACCTCCCATTTTATATTTTATATTGAGAATATACGATGAAGGTTTGATGTTAAATAATATTTTGAAAATTAAAAAAAGTCATGTCTTTTTTATTAAATTCATAGTTAAGATGGATTTATACTAATGGCATTTTTTTCCAAAACATAAAAAAACTTACACTATTTAGTATTATTGGTTTAATTTTTATCCATATAATCCTAAAATTCCAATTTACAATAACATCATTTTATACAAACAAAATGTTGTTATCCAAAATAATTAATTGGTGGTCTCTAAGAAAGTAAACTTCCACAGGCTAGATACCTATGGATTAGTTACTTATGAGATTATTTAGACGAGGCCCACTCCCTCTTCTTCTAACCTTATCACAAAGGGCCAAAATCTCACGAAAAATTTGAAACCGGATAAAGAGTGCAAGCACAAATTCCCCAAATTCCCCACCATTTCGTCAAACCCCTTCAATTTATGTGATCGGTCTCTTAGCAAATATGTTAGCTCAAAAATGGGATACATGAGTTATATGATTGACGTTCAGAAATAATTTGGGTGAGGAGGGCGAAGGTCCATAGGTCATCTTGGCGCGCATATTTGAAACCCTCGAGATGGACGGTTCGGATCGCTCCAAGGCTCACGATCCATGTCTCATCCCACAACCAATCAGAAACGCCGCAACTCGTATATATAGAGGTGATCACGTCCAGACAAAGGCCATCAGTTCTGTTGTAGTGCACACGGGTACTCTGAGTCTGACTTTGCCTGTTCATTAGTTCCAGTAGAATTCGGTTGTGAAGAATGGCGCCAAAGGCAGAGAAGAAGCCGGCGGAGAAGAAGCCCGCGGGCGGAGAGGAAGAGCGGAAGACCGTCGGAGAGAAGACGCCAGTCGGAAAGGCTGCAGCCGCGGCAAAGGAGAAAGCAGCTCCTCCTGCCGCCTCCAAGGCGGAAAAGACCACGAAGAAGAAGATATCTAAAGAAGGGGGTGATAAGAAGAAGAAGAGGGCAAAGAAGGCGGTGGAGACATATAGAATATATGTGTACAAGGTGCTGAAGCAGGTTCACCCTGAAATCGGTATCTCCAGCAAGGCCATGTCCATCATGAATTCTTTTGTCAATGACATTTTTGAGAAAGTGGCGGCAGAGTCGTCGAAGCTCACTCGCTATGGCAAGAGGGATACGCTCTCTTCCAGGGAGGTTCAGACTGCTGTTAAGCTTGTTCTTCCCGGTGAGCTCGCCAAGCATGCCGTCTCCGAGGGCACTAAGGCCGTCACCAAATTCACCTCCACCTGAGCTGGGCTCTTTTCTGTTCCATGCGTTTTGAGTTTTGGAATTACACTTACGGTGTTTCTTGACACCACCTCTTTTTACAGAATTTGGGCCCTTTTCCTTCTCTATCTCTTGGTTAGGGTTTCCCTAACATTTTGGGTGTATGATTATGGTTTGCCTCTTTAACATTTTGGGTGAATGGCTCTAGAATTCTATCATTTTTCAGGTCTGGGCAAATTCTTGTATTTTTCCCCTTTTCCAAGGGTTTTTCCATAGATAGATTTTGTGGTGTTCTACAAAGGAAATCAATCCAAAAAACAGTGAGAGAGATGAAGCGCGATTAGCTTGCACTTATCTAGTGTTTTTGTATTTGGCGTTGTTTTCATTGATTATAACTGCGGCTCTAATGTCTTTTTGTGTGAGATTAAATTACAACCACTGAAACAAAATAAATAAATAATAGGTCTCTAATGTCTTTTTGTGTGAGATTAAATTACAACCACTGAAACAAAATAAATAAATAATAGGTCCTCATGGTTGGTTATTGTGTAGTGTTTGATGTAATGTAAGGTAGATGTGTTATTTATCTTGCCCAGTAAGATAGGTGCATTACACAATTGCAATCCATTACAAAGTTCGTTATTAATTGTTTTTTATTTTATTTTATTTTATTTTATATATATTTATTTAATAATTAAATTTTAAATACGTGATTTAATTTTTAAATATCAGCGAGAATGGTTTGTTAGTCCGTCATTTTTTACTTATTCGAGAATGGTTCATTATTATGTCACATTTTACTTATATGTAGATGTTATTGTAAAATAAACTTCCAGATTAGGGTTGATTTGTCAACAGTGAGATAATGAGAAATTTGTTGCAATGCCTTTCCGAGAACCCTCGGCTTTGCTTCTGCTGGAACTTTTGGCTCTGGGTCTGGTGTAACCATTGGCAAGGTTTTTTTCCTTAGGATCTAGTGTTTGACAGGTGGGAGGAGGGGACTTTTTCGATCTGGTCTGGGTAAAATTGATAAGAGCTCTCTGTCGGAAAGGATGACCTGGAGGGAATCTGGCTTTGTGTAATCTGCTATGGAGGAAGTTGAGTTGGATAGAGTGTTGGATCCGGTGGATGATGTCTTTTGGAGTCACGTTGCAAAACTGAACAGGAATATTGTGCAAAAGTATTGTTGAAAAGATGGGTGAAATTTGAGGCAGATATCTTGTTAAATGTCAATTTTCTGGTCGAGGTGCTGCCTGACCTTAGTTGTTAGATTATAGGATATCTGAAGTGGAAGTGTCGGGAGCGGTTATTGGATAGTTCGGTGGTTGAGAAGTAGTCGTTTGTTGAATTTACTAAGGGGTTTGTCTTTGGGTAGTCCTTCAAGGGATCCGGAAGGGGTGTTTCCTTCTGTCAGGAATCTAGAAGTAGAGGTGGAAATTGAGCCATTAAAGATTCCGACTGTAAGGAATCCACGTGACAACTCTGAGCAGAAGTTTCGGTTGGTAGAAGGGGTTTAGTGCTCGGGAGCTCAGGTTCCTCCTTTTGACTCTGTTTTAGTAGAACGGTCAAGGATCAAGTGGGAAGTTTTTAATGGATGAAGGTTTATTTTTTTGTTTTGAGGAGGCGGGTTCTGTGGAGAACCATAGTGATATTTTTCAGTTGGAACTTTTTGTCAAAAAAGTGGTTGAAGATACTTTAACAACCTTTATCTCTTCTTACAAACCTGTTCATTGGCAAAGAAAGATGTGGCGATTGAGGGAGATGGAGTTTGTCGGCAGAGTTTGGAGCGCTTTTGAATTTGAAATGAGCTGTTTATGGCGGGCTATAAATTTTTTTTTTTCCTAAAAAAATGGGGAAGGAGAGAAAATATTGGAATTACAAGTTTGCAGGTTTTGGAAGGTCCAAGGGTGTTTAGAGCATAGAAAGTCCTAGTGAGGGGTAAAAAATGATTGTAGTCCCTCTTAATGTTAGAGGAGTGGGGTTAGTTCTCAAACATCTGATTTTTTACTAGTTCAAGAAACTATTTTTAGTGAGAATAAAGTGAGGAAAGTTTTTGCAAAACTAATATTTTTGTGAAAAATTTGTGGGGTGGATTTTTTTGATTTATCAGGAGAACTGTTAACTGCTTGGACCTAGAGGAAAGTTGATTTTAATGCATTCTTGACCACTGTAGAGATATTATTGGATAGATATGTTAAGGATTTCAACAAAAAAAAAAATTGAAGCTGGTAAATTGTTTTGATTCTTTTGGGGATAGACAACTATTTTGTGACAATGTGAAGTAGGATGGCTTATTGAAAGAGCCTAATTTAATTTTGGGAGGCGATTTAAACTTTACTGTTTCTGCCAGGTAAGTTTGGGGCTGATTTTTTAGGAGTGATCCTATGGTCTTTTTATCTATCTATAATACATCAATGGGAAGTTATTAAAGTTCATCCTAGAATTTTGTGGAAGGACATTGGGTATACATTTTTTAAAATAAATGAATTTGGGATAACTGTTTTGACTTATTTTAGTTTTCAAGTTAGTTGTGGGTTTTTTATTTTTTTTATAAACATTTTTTTTTTATTTATTTTTAATAATTTGAGTAAAAATGGTTCATTATTCTCTGGTTTTTCACTTATTTGTAGAAGCTAATGTAAAACAAGGAAAATAGGGACAAAGCAACTAGTCCCTGCCCAATTGAATGTAAACAAATATTTTTGTTTAATTGTGAGAGTCATCATTACTATTAATATGAATGATTAAAGTCTTCATAACACTTTCTATCTTACATAATTATCCATGATTATGGTCTAGTTAAATACTTTACATATATTAACTAATTTCCTTCTTAAATTCATAGTTATTGCTATTACCAAGATAGCAATAACAAAAACATGATTAACAAGGAAAGGAATCTTATAATTATAGTCACAGATTTCTCCCATATTGCGAAATGAAGCACAATTAGGTTTAGGGTTTAAGACTGTTTGTTTGTGATTGCTAATGAAATATGAAATATAATGACACATATTTACACCTTATCTTTGGATATCCTAGAGTGATAGTCAAGATTATATTTATACTTTTATATAAGTAAAGGTCATAACAGTAATATATAACATAAATCTCGCCATGTTTTGAATTCCGAAGTCAATGAAAACACAGATATTGTCTAGATATCGGGATGCTGTCGAAGTGAAGACCAAATTTCATAACTACTTTCGTAACTATTAACAACTATGACGTTCGTGGCTTACATGTATTGTTGTAATGTATTCCCGAATCCCCATATTTTCTTTCAATAATGTAAGAAATCAGTGTATTTCCTCTGCTATGTTTTCACTATCTTTTGAAATCATTTAAATATAAATATTTTTAGAGTTGCAATTGGATTTGCATAACCTCCACTTTACTACAAAATAATTGTCATTGAAAATGCAAATTCGAGAGTACTCAAGATCCTCCTTCCTTAGACTTGATGTGATGCTTTCCCAAGTAATTACTGCAAAAAACAAAAATTCAAAGCAATAATATAAAGGTAAATGTGGACAAACGTGTAGGACATGACTGGTTATGTGAAAATTTCTACAGGGTATCTTCATGTTTGAGACTTGAGTGACTAGCGAACGTACTCGTTTACGGAATAGGCTAAATTTGTAGAAAACAGAATTCAGTGACTAGCGAACGTACTATTCTATGGAATAGGCTATACATTTGTAGTAAGCCTAATTCATTTTCAAGTTAGTTGAATCCGGCTGAAATTTTCGTGATAGTTAAGTTTCGGATCATTAAAGCTAGTTTAAGGATAACTATTGAATTTGAAAGGCTCGTAAGCGAAGTATACTAAAATTACCGTTTAAGCTATCTATTAAGCAACTAAGAAATCGATACATAAATGCATATACATCGAGATTACGCTGTCACTAAACAAAATAATATAGAAAAAATTATAATGTGTTTGAATGTTCCGCCTTTCTAAGATAGTACAAGTTGAAGAAACATTGTTTCACATACTCTTGAATTAAAAAATCTTCTTCCTACACCCTTTCAAAACCAAAATATTCTAACATGGACGATTAATATTCCCCCCACCCCTTTTCCATATTCACTTGGATTCTCATAAGGTGAATCCTCTAAAGGAGGGGGTATTGAATCCATTCTTTCTCTGATTTCTCTGATTTCTTGCCTGGCCCAAAAGTCTATTTTGAAGTTATACTTAGACTCTTCTTCTATTTTTTTGATTTTTTCTTTTATATCACTAACCTCTTTTTTCAAAAGAAGCATTTCTTTGGCTAAATTTGTTACTGAAGTATTATGCAACTTTGTTTCTTTATTATATTTTATAAAAGTTTTTGTATTTTTATTAACAAAGGTTCTCTCTTCGAGGATTCAACATTCTTTGCCCTTTGTTTTGTTTTAACTGTCTTTAAAAAAGTTTCAAGAAGCGAATTTTTCATATCGCCTTTTGGTAAGGCTTTGATTTGTGCCAACATCTGAGCTTCTTAATCTCCTGCATTATGGAACATGTAGACTTTTATTTTTTGCCTGAAAGTTGGTTCTGATTCAGATTCAGAACTTTCTGAGCTACTTTGGTAGGTGCAGAAATTTGGATTTTTGCAACTGCAATCTTGATTTATCAGAATTTCTTCTTTTGATCTATAATCAAACTCAGAAGTGCTGGTGGATTCTGAGCAACATCCTTGTTGTAGAAGATGTATTTCTTCTCTTTTTGGGAAAGGATGGTATGGACACTGGTTTGTTTCATGATCATTTGCCCCACATCTATTACAGTGTATTTTAAAGCCAATTGTTTATTTGTTTGAGCTTCTTTGGCTTTTTGCTCGGAATATTTTCTTTTAGACATTCTGGATGCCTTGTTTTCTGGACAGTTATGTGCAATATGTCCAGCCTTTCCACAAATCCAACATTGTACTTGCTATTTAGCCTGATGGGAATGAGATTTTAATTTAATATCTTTAGGCTCATAGTAATGTGTTCTAGGTCTGTATCTGTATTTGTATTTCTCCTTTTGTTTTTCTTTGAATTCCTTTTTCTTTTTCCTTTTCTTTCTAACAGGATTTGTAATATACAAGCCATACTTTTCACAGATAGATTTTTGATCTGGCAATTTTGACAATTTGGATATTGAGTTGTGAACTTTCATATTTACACACAACCCAATCAAGGCTTTAGTAATGAGAGAATAAATTTCTCCCCATGTGTACATCTCATAAGGAAGTTTGAATACTTCCTGCATTTTTAAATATTCAACAAATTTATTAGGTATGGCTGCTAAGTAGACTTGTTTCCAGAGAAGATTTTGGCTATCTTGAACCTCACAAATTCTTTGAGTCCAATCTTTATGAAATTCTTCATATTCAGACATCTTTTTGCATTTCATATTCATGAGGATTAATTCATGTTTATCAGCCAATTCAGATTCAATACCACACCAATGCTCAAGAATTGCAGTGGTTAAGGCTCCTATCATATTATTATGAGGAGTTCCATCAGTGTGGTAGACTATGTCTCCTTGTTCATCTCTAAGAACTTCTGCTTCCATTTTGGCTATCATAATCGGGGAAGAAATGACTTTCCACCATTTGCTTAATGTTCCAGTGAAACATTGAATAATTGACTTGCATGCTTCAACTTCTGATTTTCCTTTCATGCACATGACCTTATATGAAACATACATTTGGTCAATCATTTGTCTAATTTGGGCAATAGACAAACTGTCAATGTTCCATTCTTGGAACCAGTCTTCGACAAATGTCCGGCTTTCAGGTAATTTTCCTTTTCCCATTAAGTCTGGAGTTGAAGGTCTGCTTGTATGATGAGGGAAATTTTCATAAGCAGGCTGTTGAATAGATACCAGTGCTAGGTTTTCTCTTGATGAAGATTCTGGGATATCTTCTTCTTCTGGGGGGAAATGGTGAGAATTTCTTTTGTATCTTTTGTCTCATTTGGCTTATATACAGGGGACAAAATTGAAATGGAAGGGTTTGGAAGGATGAAGGAATCAGGGATATTTTCCTTTTGCTTGATTTCTGACAATGACTTTTCCATTTTAGAGAAGGCTTCTCCTAGTCCTTCCATTAGCTCTTCATGGTTTCTTAAGAACTCTCTAGATTTAGAGGATATTTCGAATAGAGTGGAGTCTAATTTATCTTTGACATTTGTGACTTTGTCTTGTATTTCATTGACAGAATGGACAATGGTGTTTGTAGAAATTTGCAGATCTATAATTTGTCCTTTTCTGGCATAATCATTTGTCACAAATGTATGAGTGGCCATGCCTCTCAAGGCAGTATTAGTCCAATTTATTTGTTCTGATACAGAGTGGACTCTCTTATCAATACCAGAAAGCTGAATAGCTTCTTCATAAAGCAGTAAAGGGATTGCTTTTACCTGTCTATTATTGTCTTCAAGGACAATGCCCTTGAAAGGAGGAAAAGTAGAATTTGATTCTACGGTTTGACCTTCAATACTTTTCCATTTGTGTTTTGGAGGAGTTTCAGAACTCTCTCCCATCATCTGGACTTCAATTTTTTGATTTAATTTCCTCCATTCATAGAAAGAGATCCAAGTATTGTTTTCTGACATATATGTCTGCCAAAGGTTTGAGAGTTTTGCTTTTTTTGCATCAGGTGTAGAAATATTGAAGTCATTTGTATCAAGATTTGTGAATAAATCCCAGTTTAGCAATCTTTTGATCCAAGCCTCTTCGATAGATCCCTTTGGACATCCTTTTATAACATAATAAAATTTGTGGATTTCATCTATAGAAGGCCTTTGCATGTTCTCAGGTAAAGGGTTTGAAAATCTGCAATCAGGAATAACTTGTTCACACTACTCAATGTATCCCAGCCCATATTTTGGTGTACCAAGGGGTCTCATGCCTTTATAAATATCTTGTAATCTTGGATCTAGAGTTTCTATAGTAGGCATATAATGAATCATCAAACATAATTAAGACTCAAAAGTAGATGCAAAACTTTCTACGCAATTTTGTATAGATCTAAAACAAATTGAAGAAGAATCCATATTGTTATTTAGTAGGGATTACTATAACTGCACAGAAAAGCAGGGCGTTTAATCTTAGTCTTCTGTTCCAGAGAAAAAAGATTTCAAATAGGTTCTTGGCCGACTGCTCAGGCATAAACTAGTAACTCTGTCAGGAAGTCGCAGAAGTGGAAACCTTGTCTTTCAAAGGCTCGAGACTTCTGATACGACTTCAAAGTGAGTCGCAAGAGTGGAAACCTTGTCTTTCAAAGGCCTGAGACTCTTGACACGGCTCTGGATTCTTTATTAACACACCTTATCACACAACAACATTTGAACAAAACAGAGCGAATAGCTTTTATCAGAGCGAAAGGTCTGATATCATACTCGGCTTGAAAATGACTTTATGGCTCTGATACCATTTGTAATCAGGGGCTTCCTCCGTCGGAGAATGAAGCTCGAAGATTGCTTGTCTCGTGCATTTTCTTCCTTCTGCTACTTGACCTTCTGTTTCTTTCTCCTCTCTGCAAGACCAATCCAGCTCTCCTAGTGAATCCCAAGCAGATCCTTATGCAAATCCCACCTCTGGCCTTATGTGAACCTTCCAGTAACTCCTAGCGAACCTTTAGACAACCCAACACCTACAACTGCCCTTAGCGACTTCCTTGCCTAGCGGGACTTACTACCGGTGCTATTCATGACCCAGGAGAACCTCAACACAACTACCTTCCGAGAACCTTATCTTTAGGGTGAGAGAACTTTATCTATCTTCTCGAGAGAACTTCGGCACATAATCGTTCAAGGACCACAAATTGCAATAACAGGCAAGTAGAAACGAGAATCATAACATACGCACAATTCAGAGACAATATTCAGAGAACATAATACGCTTGCGGAAGTCTTTATGTTAATAACATAGTGCTTAAAGCTCAGATGCTAGGGTATACAATAATTGAGCAGGATGCTCAGAGCATAATGCTCTTACTCGCTCACACAACATACTTACAAACTTTTGCAGAATTGCATACACACATAATGACTCAAAGCTCGGACAAAAGGGAGCTTAGAAGACTGACTGACTATGAATTACCTCCTCGAGAATGAGCTTCTTATCTCCTTATATACAAATTTGTGGAGAAGAGAATCATTTCGAAGATGAGACTTGACATGACTTTGGGTCCTACCAGTGTTCCACTAAATTTTCTTTATGGATTTGGCAGTAGCAATCGTGCAAGATTCTTCCGACCAAATCAAAGCCTTTATTTTCCACTCATAAAAGTAGATATAATAGTAAATCTGACGGGGTAGTCGTGCAAGATTCCCCGACCAACAAACACACAGTTTGATACGTAAAGAGGAATCTTGGAAATGCAGGTCAAACCATGCCAAAATTTGGAAAAGTGCTCCAAGTTTCCAAGATGCTCATTATTACATCTAGTATTAATTATTACAATGTGGATATTAGTTACGACAACCCACAAAACCCGAATGACACAACTGTCGGCCATTTTGACATGAATAGACATGATTACATTGTGGAGGTTGGTAACGTCAACCCACGGAAACCGACTAGCACCAATAAGACATTATTCCATAGGTTGGTCATGAAAATGTCTGAAACGATCTGGATCCTAATGTTGAGTGTAGATTTCCTGGTACATTTCAGGATCTACATCATTGTCTTTGTCTTGTTCTAGGACATATCTTGTTCTTATGACCCATGGATGTCTTTCCCTAACAAAAATAATTTTATATTCATTTTCAAAAATCTGTTCCAAATTATGGACATTTCCTGGAAAGTTTCTGTGATGGAACAAGAACATTCTTGCAGTGTCGATGACATCTAGATGTATAGAACTTGGGTTTAATCCAAACTTTTTCCACCAGTCTAAGAGCCAGTCTGGTTCAGGGAATGAGTTGAACTGAACAACAAATTTGATCATACAATAATAATATCTATACCTGTCAGTCCATAAACAAACATTATACTACATTGCTTTATATTGAAAGTAATTTATTTCAAATAATCTTTCATTGGGATTTTGATGTGGCCAAGACTATAAATCTCTCATTCTGTTTATCTGGAAAAAGTTCCAAGTTGGAGTTTGATTCCATGTTTGGGTTTGTTGGTAGAACCAGTTTCTGTTTACAGATCTGATTCTAGTTAAATCTCCCATTTCAACTAGCTTTTGTCGAGATGCAATAGTAGATGCTTGGTGTATCTGTCCTATCACATGCTGTGGCGGAATGACATGGATGCTAGTATTTCTTGAAAATCCTGGTAGACCAAACTCTACTCCTTCTGACCATCTTAACTGCCATTGAGGTACCCAATTTTCTTTGTATATTTCCCAGCTGGTGTTATCATCTAAATATTCAGTGGCTCGTGCATTTCTGAAATCATCCCAAGTATTTATTATCACCATACTCTTTGAACAATAAGTAATCTGAGCATGTGATTCATAGATAAAGGGAATTTTTTTTCTCTTTGGTGGATGGCCATTTATACTTGGTAAAGTAATAAAATATCCGGGTTCACCTTCAGAAGTTTAACATTTATTACTACGCCCGAACATTTATTACTACGCCCACTGATGGAAAAGGGATTTGCGAATATTTTTTCAATAATCAGAATTGAGTAAAACAATTTATCTAATGTTCAGAGCGCAACAACTAGCATTCATTGTTCTTGCTCACATGTCCAATTATTATGTTTTCGCCAGATTCACAATACCATCTCCCTCGATCCACTTCAACTTGAATGTGTTTTAACACTTGTTTTTAGATGTTAGTTCCCTTTATATAATATTAAATTTTGGCTAAAATATAAAACAAAACATCACATTGGAAAAAACAATCACTTCTTACAAGTCATGAAAATTTATGCGAAGTGGGAGAATTAAGAATTATTGGGAGTGCTGAAGATGAAGCGATTGTACGATCTGGCAGAGAACGGGGCATGCGTGGACTTCAACTAGGTACTGTACACCAACTGTCAATTGCTCTTGAAGTAAGAGTTAATTTCACATACATTCACACTGTCGAAGGGTTCACAATGGTGAGGATCATTCTCTTCTCAGATAATCCAACCCTCTTTCCAGCCATTATCCACCCATGCGATCAATGTCAATGGTGTTTATGCTAGCAGAAGTAATGCTGCTCGTTTAGGGTTGAACATGTCTTTCTTCAGTTTGGCTTCTTGTACCTCGTAGTCTTCATTTGTAGGTATATCTCATTTCAATGGCATATAACTCATGGGATTCACTACCTTATGTAACAATTCAGATTTTGATTGATCATAATTTGTTGGGCCATTCAGAGGAATGCGTTATGGTAAATTCAATTTTTAGGGTTTCAAATTCTATAGAAATTTATGTTTTGATCTGTATCCTTGTTATCAGACAATACTTCAAGGAGGCTTTTTGCGTGAAGAATCGATGGAGAAAGTTCTGTGCCAATCTAGTGGTAAATCCAACAATTCTTCTCAGTGTTCTTCTGATTTTGGAGGGAATTGTTGCTTATGTTCCCCTGCATGTGGAGTCTTCTTCTGATTCATTCGGGCATTGCTGCTTATGTTTGCCTACAACGCATGTGGGATATTTCCGCTATAGAACTCATCGACGGAGCTGCAACAACCAGATGTAGGGATCGATTAAGGTCAAAACTGTGGATAGCAATGTTGATCAAGACAAAACTGATGAAAAGAAATAACATGCATTTAGGACTAGTGAATACAATGGTGGCTCGAGAAAGCCCTTGTGATTGAATTAAATTTTTATATTTTATTTCTGGAAATATGTGTATATTGTAAGCAACTAATTAACAATATTGGCATGGTTCTTTCCCTCTTTCACATTCATCCAGATTTATTCGTGTGAATTGAGATTGATCTTTTCCGTATTAGAATGTGTTTTTTTTTTCTAGTTTGTTTTTGCTATTGGGTTGGCGGAAGAGAATGAGTTTATGTATATTTTTTTTGATGTTTTGAATCTAGTTTTTGAGAATGTCACAAAGTGTGTTCGTCCATAAAAACAACACGGTCTAAATGCAGAGTGCTCATGATCAAACTAGACTCTCCACAAGGGCATACAAGTTTGGGAACATTGTCAGCTTAGCCAGTCACATCTTTCGTCTTCTGGTTCTTCTGAACGGCCTCATAAACGATGACCACAAGCTCCTCTTCAGTGGAAGGATAGACGACTTGTGCATGCCTGTAGGTGCTACGAGAAACACACCATATGCATTAGAGGAAAATATGCATTGTTATGGTAAACATATTGATTACATTCAATCAGAACATGCAGCTCATTAGAGCAAATGAAAGATATTTGAGAGCATATTTAATATTGATGTTAATCTGGTTTGGGTATGAATCATAGTATTAAAGAAATTGATTTGGTAGGGTTTTCAAGGCACTGTCAAATGAAAGAAACTTGCGTTGATTATCCTCGAAATAGTGTCTTCTACACATTTTAGGTTTTGAATATAGCTGCAAGGCGGTCCCCTTTTGGTGTAACAAATTTTGTTCGTTTTCATGGTTTATATAGATGTAATGTGGTGTGATCAAATCTATTATATGGGTGCAAAGTTTAACTAAGCGTAGTTTCTGTCTATTATTTGAAGGTTTAGAGTAGATGTAGTGTGGTATGATAAAATGTAATAGGGGAGTATAGTTTAACTGGAATTGAGGGTTGATTGCAATGTCTATTATAAAAGTTTGCTAGTGCAATTTTATGTTATGCAGGTTAGATTTCACAATCGGGGTGAACAAAAGGAGAGCGTAATGCTACCAGTTTTGCTGGGGAGGATGCTGCTTCCACTGGACTTGGATCAATGAAAAAGATAATCTAGGTCAGGGCTCAACACCTTTACCTTGTAACTAGTTCTTTTTGTGCATATGTTCAATATCCTTATGCTTGGTGGTTGGATCTTTCCCACCCACTGCAACAAAACATGCTTAGACATGCTTTTACAACTTTTTTTTCTAAAGCATTATTAAATAACGATATAGAGAAAAAGGCACAAAAAGAAGAGCTTTGTTAACACAAAAATTCAAGAGAAGGTGAAATAGTAAGTTACCAAAACAGAGTCGCGACACTCCATAAATGCATTAATCTTCTTTCTCTGGTTCATCTCCTAAGAATTTAAGAGCACCACCTTTGCTCATAATCTATCTTGCGTTCCCCTTCCTTTGAATTTCCCGCAATTACAACATTCTACAATTATGGCATCAATCTAAGTTGTTCTCACAAGGAGTGCAAGGACAACGGTCTCGACAAGAAGGACGAGGCTCAGTCTCAACAAGAAGGATGAGGGATGGAAGTATGAATCATGCTCAGAAGGCTAAGAAGGCCCAATCTCGACAAGAAGGACGAGGGAAGGCAGGAAAATGATATGATGCAAAATGAGGATACGATGAAAGAGAACCTGCTGCATGTAGAGGCGATGAAGACAACAAAATACATCGACAACATGGTAACCATGCATGTAAATGCGGTGAAGACAACAAAATGCATCAAATGCAGTGTGAGCCTGCAGGGTAACCAATGCTATAATGTAGTTTTAATCATTTTTTAAATAAATTATAAAATATGACAAATAGTCAAATAACACTTCCCTCCACCAAGGCTATTTAGTCCCATCAATACTATGTGGGAAAATCACTATATAGAATTTTTTTTATTTGAAATTGGTTTTTTTTATTAAATTTTAATAAAAAAAAATTAATAAAAAATTAGCCAAAACATTGATAAGGTGTGTAAAAGCTTACACAAAATAAACTTATTAATGTTTCAGAATGCACCAACTAATAAAGAGTCAACGATAGTTGACTTCGTACCGAAAGTTGTAGTCCCTTGGCTCGACAGGGATTAATAAACTTCTAGATTATGGTAGTTTAAGAAAATCTAATGTTGTAGAATGATTAACACTTTGACATATTAAAACTTGGTACCCTTATCGTTGGGCATGCATTTTTAAAATCAAGTTAACTAGGAATAATTGGTTGAACTTATTTTAGTTTTTAAGCCAATTATGAGGTTTTCAGCCCTACGACTGTAATCTAGGCATGGAAGAGGGTGTGGTATAGATGGAGTACCATGCTTGTTTTCGTGCAATTTTAATGGAGTGTAAGTTTATGCACTTTTTTAGGTTTTGGAATTATTTTATTTCAAAATCCTATGTAATCTAGGCATGGAAGAGGGTGTGGCATAGAAGGAGTACCATGCTTGTTTTTTAACTTTATAAGAGTGCAATTTTAATGGAGTGTAAGTTTATGCATGTTTTTGGGTTTTGGAATTGTTTTATGTCAAATGGGGTTTTTGAGGCTAAGGCCTACTACAATGTCAGATTGTTAGGACACAAAAAAGTTTATAAATATTTGAGCGGCTAAAATGTCAAATGGTTAGGACACAAAAAAGTTTATAAATATCTTCTTTTTGTTGATGCATCAAAATGACTTTTTCCAAAAATTCAACAAAATGTTAATACACTTTCTTTCTTTCGTTTATTCAATATCTTTCCTTAGGATATGAAATTTAGTTTATTGATTAATGAGATTGAGAAGTATCAAGTTATTTACTTATTTATGCTCAATTTTCATTAGCTTATTTACCATATTAGTCCAATCACGTTTTGAATTGTTTTATTTATTTAAAATTTAATTTTTATTAAATTGTTTATTAATAGTCAAGTCTTATTAGGCAAGTTGTTTATGTTTATCATAATAATTAAGTCTTGGTAGGTGAGATGTTTCAATTAAATGGTTTTTTAAGTTGATCGAATATCAAATGGTTATTGAAGTTTATGGTTAATGATGGATTTACTATGGATGGTTTATGAGCCATGGTATTAGGTAATCCATGGTATTTTTCCATGAGATTATATGTAATGAAGCTTATTTAAAGGTTGTATGAATGAGAGTATTGTGTGACTAAAAGAGGAGATTGTGAGAAAGTGAAAGAGGAGGTTGCAATGGCTGTTGTATGTGTTATTTCTTTATTTTATTGGACTGAATAAAAAAAAGAATTAGTTTTTTGTGAACATAGTCCATATTGAGTGAACCATGTATATTTTGTATTGTATTTTTTTGAGTTTTATTTTTGCATCCATTTTGATTTGTTTTATTTTATTGCTTAGCAATTTTATCCCTAACAATTGGTATTAGAGCTCATGGAAATTGGTGCCAAATGTGTTTAGGTGGTGTGGCTAGAAAATGTTTAGAAGACGAGTTGTGAGCATGTCTAGCATGAGAAAAATAAGGAGACACTATAAATGTTCAAGAAAATGCAAGAAGTAGGTGGAGGTCAAAGCAATAATAAGGTGAGATGATAGTATTTCCAAGTCTTGATAGAAGAAGCAATGGACATGGTGAGTACATTTCCATGGAAGCTTGAAGGCAATATCAACATTAAATTTAAAAAGAATATATTATTATAATAAAGTTGAAAATTTAATTATATGTAAATGAACAATTGTAAGACTTGGTTAGGCATGTGTACCCTTGGTAAATTATTGGTAAAGTTTAGACATAGATTTAGGTGATGGGGGGACATGCTAAATTTCTAGATACTTTTGTTATAAACTTTGAAGGAGGTAGGATAATTACTTCAAGTCAAGTTTAAAGGGGGGATTGTTGGATTAAACTTGGCTCGATGAAAGAATTAATAAGTTAAATTTGTTTTAGGTCAACCTTGGTGGTTTCTGGACCCATATTTTCGGTAGCTTGTGGATTGCATGTAATAAAGCTTTTAAAAAACCTTAGGATACTCCATTGTAATGGACCTAGAGGTGAGGGATGAATGCTCACTTTGTCGGATTTGGTCAAGAGAACAAATATATTTTTGATTAATTTTTCTCATAAGAGTTTTCTCGCATAAATAATGTGTCAATGATGTGTGCATGATTTATGTGTTTTTGTTGTTGTTGGTTTATTATTTCTCCCGTAGGTTTTTTATTTATTTTTGTTGGTTAAATTTCCTTGACTTGCGGGATTGGCCTATGGCTGAGATGCCATGACCCAGGGGCATCTAAGCCGTCAAAATCACTCGGGGATTGCACTCGGCCTGAACTGTACCAAACCTTAACATGGTTGGATTTGATGTGTCCCTAGAGGTTTCGAACCGGTGAATTTACTTACAAAATTCCTTAGCAACACACTCCCTCATCAACTGCTCTACACCACAAGAAATTTCTCTCGTAGACTTTGTTTATTCCTAATAATTTCAATTAATCTCATCAATTAACAATTTCAATTTTATTCCACTTAGTTTGAGTTTGTGTATGTATTGTTTCCATTCTTTTACCAACTCTCATTTATTATCAATCTAAACATGTGATTTCTAGCCTTGACTTCATAATGACTTAGTTTCAAGATTTATTGCATTAGTGAAATTGAATATTTCCTTATTATGAAGGATATTGAGTAGAGGAGTAGATAGCCTACATTTTTTTGAGCATCCAAACTGAGTGTTTTCACCAATTTAAACTTTGTTTTCTCTTTCAAGTCTTTATACTAGTTGTTTCCGTATCAAAAGGGAATCCCTTTATAATTATTTCCAAACTATTGAGGCCCCTCCATTCTCTTTAGCTTCCTTTTTAATTCATTCTTCATCTGATTCTTGATTGATATATTTTACCATCATGATCTTACCCCATAGATCTTTATTATGCAATCATCTCCATACTTTTTTGCCTACTATTGCCAATCCAAAAAAATGAATGTTTTCAAGCCCCCATCCTCCTTTTTTATGAAAGGGTTACCCTCCTCTTGTTTTCCTATCTAAAGGAAGTGAAATCGTGTTTTTTCTTATTTTTTGCAAAAATATCTTGGAAGTTATTGGGAGCTAGTATATTGAGATTGCCTCCAAAATTGATTTTACTAATCTTAATCTCCCCCCTCTAGAGAACCATTAGTAGCACTAATTAATAACTCTCTTCTCTATATTTTAGTACAACCACAACTAGTCTCTAAACTTGTGGTCAATGTTTGGTTGTAATTTAAAACCCAAATATTGCACTCCTTTTTCCTATTTCAAAGGGCTACTGGAAACAATATATATTCTGTTATTTGAATCGTTGGGAGTTGAAAAGGATAACAAGACAAAGTTAGACTTAGATTTGTTTGTACCTTTAAACACCTCCTCGATTTCTCCTAGCTTTGGCATGGATCCATCTTGCATCTTGCTAGCCTCCAATGAAGTTCCTTCACCTAAATGCTTTGGTTCCTTTTCTTCATCTTCTAGGGTAGAGAACATGACCTTATTTTATGGTAGCACCCTTAGGGAATCCTTTGATTTTGCAATACTTCGTTTTATCTTCACAGAGTTACAACTTGGATTCTTTGTTACTCCAAACCTTTTCCTTTCTTTGATAAGAACAATCCATATAGACATGGCCAGTTTCATGGCACCATGAACATCTAGAGGGAATTTTCCAGTAGTCTAAAATTTTCATAAAATGTCATTTCCCCCACTTGATTTCTAGTTCATTTAGAAATCCTTCTCTAAAATCCATTTCCACCAAGATTTTCATTACTCTTCTATCAATTTTTGCATGGAACCCTTCTTCTAGCCCTATGAAATTTTCTATTCCAGTCCCTATAATTTTCAGAATGGTATCACTCCACATTTTTTTTAGTAAACTTGGAAGTTTGACCCATATGAGTTACTCTTTTATTGGGATAGACCTGTTATCCCCTAGCCTAGGGATAAATAAGGAGATGATGTCGCAATGCCCCCAGGTTGCAGACATGGAGTATCGAGAGATGTAAAGACCACACATTTTCCCTTTTGCACAACCAAAGACCCGCATTACCACCATGACAATGATCCAACACCTGGTCATCGTCCACACCAGGTTGCCACCAAAGGTCACTTGGGTCTCGCTCCATGTGGTACAAGTTAGGTATGATGGTGGGTATCATTTTAATATTTGAGGCATTTTAGCTTGTGTATTCGAGGTTATTTTTGATTATGAGACATTTTCTTTGGAAACTATGCCTTTCACCTTGTTTAAATGCTGGTGGTTGGCTTGGGGAACTCAAGTATATGGTCACCCTTAAGATGGGGTGTTTATGGGAACTTCCTTTGATGATTCATCGTTCCACTCCCGATACTTACCACTTTCCATCATTATTTCCCCTCATGACATCATCTCTTGGGATTTTGGGGTAGACTGACCCTAGAAGGGACCATTCCTCATTTCATGGGAAGAAGGGGATGAAGTCCCAGAGGGGAGTTAGATGGAAAAAGATAAAATCCTAATGAAAGAACCTTCAAGATGCTTCTCCCAAGAGATTCCGAGAAAGTAATGAAAATATTCTCCGCAAGAAAATAAGGACCCCGTGAAAAGAATAAATAAAGACACTTAAAGGATCAGTTGAGGATATGGGGTCTCATCACTAGCCAACCTATCATGTCCATGGGTATATAACGGTATGATATTACCATTTCTATTCATTACACCGGGGTAATGACTCTCAGTTGCATGGCTGAGGGAAATAAGGTCTCATCACGAGCCAACCTTCTCATTTCCGTGAAAGTTCTTGTGGGTGACACTGTCGTTACTTGGTCACCACGCCAGGGCAATGTCATCCAACTCACCCTATGCTATATTGAAATAAAATACAAAGAAAGATAAAAGGAAATTGATGGGATTGGAAAAAAATGCATTATGGGCGAAGGTGAAACACACCCTCCACAAAGGCACCCATAAATGAGATACTATGAACCCTTGTATATCATGAACCCCATGCCCATTGATTACTTCCCCCACCCATTCCACTTCATTCACATGACTCAGATAGGGTTGTTCCTAGACCTAGGAGTTTGATCCATTGAAAATAAGTACCATGCCAACCCTCCCACAACCAAACTTGGAAAAACGTCTATTTTCTTAAGCACATGTTTGTATGATGTAGTCTTGGTATACATGATTTAATGGCTCTTTTATTGACTCGATTCACTCATCATGATTCTTTGACTTGAGATCCTTGGAGGGCGTATCCATTTGTCTTGTAGGTACATATTGGTGTCCAGTTTTGGAAGAACAAGCCTAGCCTGGGCTTCTATGGGGGAAAGCAACCCATAGGATGGATGCAATAGGCCCACATGCTCAATGAGAGAGAGATGCCTTTGGAGGCCTAAAGGATAGGTGGATGGACCTATCCCATTCTTCGTTTTCCAAACGACTTGCATTGGAGAGGAAAAACGTCACCTCCTAGGGAATGACGTCACTTTTGGGGGCTAGGGTTTGGTGGTGATGTAGCCACTCATTGACACATGGACGTTTGAAGGAGGAGGTCTTCACCATGAGGATATTTCCTAGATGCTTGACATGTGGCCTTTGGAGGCCTACCAATGCTTCTCCAACACCAATGACTTCTCCCAAGTGGAAAAACGTCCCGTAAAGGGGAGACATCCATGTAAAATTAGGGTTTATTTTTGCAAAAAGTGAAATCTTAGATGAATTGTTTAATATTATTTTGTAAAAGGGGAAAGATTAGAGTTGTTGACCCCTAATATTGTGTTTTCCCTAATATTATGTGGACAAACTATTTTAAAGACATTTTGTATAAATAGAGATCATAAGATCTCATTTCATAACATAACTCTCCCTCTTGTGAGAGGACTTGATCTGAAATTTTCACTACACTTGGTTTGTTTTGTCTCTTGTGCACTTGTTTATGGCTATCTTGATGAATGGTTGATGGAGGAATGAGGTGCTATCCTTGGATGAATGGTTTATAGATTTTATGGTGGATTGTCTTAGCATCTTTCTTGATTTTGGTATGGTATTTTACTCTTATGCTATCATTTTTTTCAAGTCAAGGATTGTTGTGCTAGGATCTAAGTGATAAGTAAGAGAATTTACACCCCCACTCTAGTCTCCATCATTTATTGCTTGAAGTTCATTGATGTTGCAAGGGTTTGTTTGAGGAAGTAAGAGGATTTAGACCCCTCATTCTCAAACCCTAACTAGATATACTTTCCTTGGGAAGTAAGAGAATTTACACCCCCAAGGAAGTAGCATATCTAGTTCATTTACTTGACTCCATTAACTCAAATTTAAAGGCACTAGTCATTTATTTTTGCATTGGAGATATAAAATCATTGCATTGGAAAATGTGAAATTTTGTCTTTTGAAAGATCTCTTGCTTGTAGTTGGTTTGCTGCATTGAGAGGACTCTTACCCTACTAGGGCATCTCCTCTCTCCCACTACTTTAATTTTTGTTACAAACTTTAACCTACAGCCATGAAGACTACATAACCCTAGCTACTAACTCTCTCTTAACTCCTAAACTAACCCTAGACTAGCTCCTAAATTTTGCACACTAACTCTACTAAATAGGGCACATATTTTGGGCTAGTTGTTGGCATCTTTTGATGGTGTAACTTGCTGATATAAGTGAATGAAATCTACAGCCATAAGGCTGCAATTTTCTTCAGAAAATACATGTTACAACAACTTGCTTTATTTAGCCTCAAAGTGCCATTTTTCAGTCATAATTGATTGCCTAATTCATTGATAATATCATTGGTTAATATTATGATTTTATATGCTAATTTAGATGTCTTATTTTCTGATATAAAATGCTATCCATTGTTTCAAATTAGGGACAACAAGCTTAACTTCCTGATCCATACTAACATATATCATTGCAAGTTGGATTTTCTTGTGTCTCGGGCATGTACACTCATTTAGAGAAGTATTACATCTTTGGGGAAATACTTGTTGGGTTTACAAGGCATATATTTCCACTTCTCACTCCATTTATATTTTACCTCTAGGGGCTCCACTTCCATCTCATCCCCCCTAGGGTCATCGAGATTGCCTCCCTAGAGTGACCTAGTCACCCTTGAAGTGCGGGACCTACATCAAGGTGACATTGGGTGTAGGATTCCCTAGTTATAACACTTGCTTTTGTGGTTGGGTTGGGATTTTCCCAACTTACAACTTGTGCTATAACAAGACCCATGTTTCCATCTCCTTAAATATAAAAATGAAGGGCCCTAAAACCATTTAATAACATTTATAAGTCTTCTTCTTTTGATGCTAAGAAAATGGCAAATTCTACAAATGTTGTAAGAAAAGAGGTCATGATAAGTCTAAATGTTTTAAATTGAAGAATAAATATTTGCTTGTACCACCTCAAAAAAATAAAGCTAATGATGCTCCTATTGAGACCCGTGGTGATAATAGGACTTATGAAGAGTTTAAAGGTAAACTCAATAAGGTTACATTGATGCACCATCATCTTATTCAAGGGGCGGTGACCTTTTGTTTGTCACTCATGCCAAACACACACATGATTTTTTAGCGATTTTTGTGGTCGACAATAATTTGTAGAAAAATATGAGTGTGAAGGGCATGATTGACATGTTGAACTTACTAGTGGACCCTCATCTTCATTCGTTCATTCTAAATTTTATATTAAATTTGCATGTATCTTTTATTAAAACCATGTGAAGATATTCTAATTATTTTTTCAAATGCAATTTTTAATATTCGTGTTAAAAATACATGGATTTATGAACACAAATTTCTTTTCATTTTATAATATAATTTGACAATGTTCATTATGAAATTTAAAAGTTATTAGCAATAATATCAACCTTAAAGGGAACACATTATGCATTATTAGTGTTAAGATCTTTTTTGGTTTCTATGACTCCAAATATGTTTGATGGAAGAGGGGTTAACACTACATGGAAAGTGACTTGTGTGGGTTATTAAACTAAAGTGCCAACCTTCTAGTAAGGGTTTGATGCTAAATATATCGTTTTAATTGTACTCTTTATTGAAAAATGACTTACCACAAGTTCAAATATAGGTAAACATTATCGAGTGTCATAATGCGACATTTCCTACTTTTACTAAGTATCAATTATAGGACTTGTGTGTAACCTTTGAGGAATTTTGCTATCCAACGTAACCACTGAGGAACATCGCAATATGACATAACTCTTTTATGAATGTTGCATCATGACATGATCCTCGTCGAATGTAGCAATGTGACATAAGTCAATCAAAATCAAGTGTTGTAGTGTGCCACTATGTTCTTTTACTACACATCAATTGTAGGAATTATATGTAAACTAGGAATGTCGCAAAGAGACATAACCCTTCTTGAACGTCATAGTGTGACATAAACATTAGGGAACATAACAATTTGACATAAGTCGAGCAAGATGAACGTTGCAATGAGACATAACCATTAAGGAATGTCGTAATGTAACATGACCCTTGAAGAATCTCACAATGTGACATAACCTATGAAGGAATGCCACAACCATATCATAATGCAACTTAAGCATGGAGGAATGCCACAATCCAACATAACCCTTGGGGAATGTCCTAATGCAACATAGCTCTTCAAGAATGCAACAATGCGACATAAGTCAACCAAGATGAATGTCACAATGTTGCAAAACCATTTTGGAACATCGTAATCGTACATAACCCTTGAAGAATGTTTCAATGTGATATAACCCTTGAAGAGCGTCGCAATATGATATAACCCTTGTTGAGTGTCACAATGTGACATAACCCTTATTGAACGTCGCAATGACACATAACCATTGAGAAAAATGTAGACATAGGTTAACCAAGATGAACATTGTAATAATACATAACCATATTATCAACCTCTTAATGTCATATGTGACATAATATTGTAGTCAACTTCTTAATGTCACAAAATTATATAATATTGCAGTCACCCATAATGTCACAATATGACATTTTGTTAAAGTCAACTTCTTTATGTCACAACGTGACAATTTTGAATTCAACTTTTTAATGCTACAATCTGACATAAACTTCAACTCAACCTTTACCATAGTTAAACATGGTCAACTATAGTCAAACATTGTCAACCATGGTTAAACATAATCAACCATATCCAACTATAGTTAAACATGGTTAATCATGGTCAAACATAGTGAACCATGGTCTACAATAGGAAACAATGGCGAAAAATGGTCAATCATAGTAAACCACGATCAACCACAATTAACCAAAGTCAACCATGGTTAATAAAAGTCAACCATGGTCAAACCATAGTTAAGAAACCATGGTTTGATTATGATTATGACCTAAGTCAAATAACATGAACATCGCAATGTGATAAAACCATTGAGAAACATCGCAATCCAACATAACCCTTGAAGAACATCATAATGCAACATAACTCTTGATGAACATTGTAATGTGACATAACAATTAAGAAATGTAGTAATTCTACATAAGTCAACCAAGTTGAATGTCATAATGTCATATAACCAAATTATCAACCTCTTAGTATCGCAATGTGATATAATATCGACGTTAACCTCTCAATGTCATAACGTGATATAATTTGCAGTCGACCATAATGTCATAGTGTGACATTTTTTTGAAGTCAACCTCTTTATGTCGCACTATAACATGATTGTAAACTCAACATCTTGATGTTGTAATCTAACATAAAATTCAAATTAAACCTCAACCATAGTCAACCATCATCAACCATGTCCAACCATAGTTAATCTAACATAAAATTCAAGTTAATCTAAACCATAATTAACAATGGT
>ML787721.1:84342-106271 GCA_009831015.1 Picea engelmannii
TACAATTTTCTATTTCCATTGATCATGGACTCACTTGTCCTTGATGATTTATGTGCACATATATTGAAAATGGGTCTCCCTCAATGTGGGTTTTCTTGCATTGACTGCATAAAATTGCCAACAATGCACTTAACAGGCTACTCTTCTCCATTCTTATTCATTTAAACTACACGATCTAGAGGGTTTAAAAAGAAGAAGAAGAAGATATAAAAATAATAATGATGATAATAATAATTTCAACATATAAAAATAAATTTAATGAAATTTCTATTCAAGCTTTGATTTTGTCCCCAATTGCAAATAATTGGGCTTTTATACTAATGCCTTTTTCAATTAATAAAACAACATACAATAATTATATATTTATCTGATGTCAAAATCTGGTTTAAAGTTTATGTTTTGAACAATTATGGCATGTTGAGACAGGTTCTCTAATAGTTTCTCAGGTCTCACATCCATTATTTATGTATGTCATCACTTGATGTTAGATGCATCACTAGACTTAGAGCGTAAGGACTGGTGGAACCACCAACATTAATGAACTTGTTGCTTTTTGGACATTTGTCCAAGGTTGGGATTTGCATACCCATTCAATTTGGACATTTTCAACACATTGAGGTCAGTTACAATTACAACTTTTGATTTTATTGACAAATGTTTTCATTTGTGCGATAGGTATAGGAGTGGCCCTAATGGTTAAGAACCTGTGTTTCCTCTTAAGAGGTCACAAGTTCAAATCCAGAGGGGGGTAGGGTATGTATACCTTCGTAGACTTTGTTTGATTTCAATAGTTTGATATTGAATCAAAAATAGATTTCACACGTGGACAAGTTACGAACTTTGGGGTGTAAATAAATCTATCAGTCGTACTCTTCTCATAATAGCGTATTCAAGTTCTTGGTTGGATGATTCCTCATAATAGCCTATAAATTATGGATTTGTTTTCATTGTACCATCTTTATAGACTTTTCTATCTTCCGTCACATGCCGAAAGGATTTTTTTTTCATTGTACGATCTTTATAGACGGTTCTATCTATCGTCACATGTCAAAAACAGTTGAGCACTTGATTTGGAAAACAGACCAAACTATTAGCAAACCCTTTGCTAGATATTACAGGCCTCCACACCAAAGAGAGAAATGGCTAGCATACTAGTTGATATTGCATTGCTCCAAATCAACATAGAGAAATGGATGATGCATGGATTTGTGATTGATCCCTAAGCCTCACCAACTCAATAACATAAATCAAATTCAAAAAATCGTCAATAATTTATAATGTGCGATTCTTGATGTACAACGCAAACCATGCTAAAAATCTTAAAGAACCAAGACTAGACAATAATAATGATAACAACTTTCCCTTCAATAACAATAATGATGAATTGGCCTCATATACCTTCTAGAATCGATACTCATAATATATACAATTGATATACAACCTCTAGAATGCGAGCAATAAGTACCCCATAGTGTACGGTTGGGATATACAAACAATATATATACTGTTGATGCGCGTGCACGTATATATATATATATATATATATTTCCTGTAATGATGTTCACTGCAGGGTGTATAAGCATCAACCATCTAGCAATAATAATTAATGAAACTAATGGGATGTATGGAATCAGATCCTCAAGGAAATATCTCAATGGACATAAAGTTATGAACAAGAACAATCACTAAGACGTGGAGCTACAGGGCTTGTATCCCTTTCACTAGCCGTACCCGCCATAATTTTCAACTTCATAAAGCAATATGCATGCAATCGATAGGATGACCGTAACTCAAAGATAGTGAATCTCATAACGAGTCGACTTCTCCCATTAAAGTGTCCGGTAACTAAATGTAATAGCCAACTTGTTGATTACTAAGCAGGGAGATCTTTTTCCAATAGATGATTCTGCTTGAGATGGGGTAGTAAAGATTTAGTTTCTTGTGACGCGAAACCAACAACTATACACTGTTACACATAACCGTGACCTGAATTTGCAGGAAAATTGAGAGATGATGCTAACCATGATGTCATTGATGCAATACCTTAACATTTGGCCATCCTTGGCATGTTGCAATGCAACCTTAAAACCTAGTTTTGGCAGCTCCATTGCCTCTTCTTGTTGTGATAAGCTTAAGATAGGTGGTGGTTGTGCTCCAAGTTGCTTCTCACGGCTTCGGCTCCAGCTCCAATGCCCTATCTGGCAGCAGGGCTAATGCGTTGGGATTCTAATGTCCAAGGAGAATCATAAACAAAATATTAATTACTCATAATTTTCATATATTTAATTTTAAATTTATCAAATTCATAATAAAATATGTTATAACTTTTACTCCCCTATCACTCCAAGGGTGCCACGTCAAAAGCTATTCACTCTCGTGGGTAGACATAAGACAAAGGTTAAATGCACGACTCTATGAAAAATCATGCCAACCGTCAATGAAATGAGAAATGGTCAGCAAGTGGACGATGGCGTTCGCTTACAGGAAGCTCGACTAGGGACTCTCTTTCCAGAGAGTGAGGGGAATAGACAATGCATCTGGTTCGAGTCTCGTTCTCTTTGATAAATTCGTCTTGCTGTGAAGAGAAAATCTGCTTCCTATGACTAGGGAAACTGCGAAATATATGTTAGAGGGAGCATGCATTAGGTCGATGGCCTTGGTCTTGTGTAAGAGGACCAGTGTTTCATTTTTCCTTGAAGAGAGCCTGAATTTCAGATGTCTGACCAATAACAGGGTACTTGTCATTCACTTTTACTTCAACGGAGTTTTCAATCATACTAAGAAATGGACTGTAGAGTCAAAGTTTTCTTGCTATAAGTTTCCATTTCACCCGGTAATTAACATATTATTGAATTTGTGATTCTGATAATATAGTCTGAAACTCTTAAATTACATTGAAACATTATTGATATTGTTAAATAAACTGATGTCAAAATTTCACATTGCCAATTAGGTTTTTTTTTCCTTTTAAATTTTAAGTTGGATTGTCGTTTTCAGTAACAGAAATGGTTGTATCTTCAACATTGAAATAATGAGGCCGAGGTCCCTTAGGCATCAACTGGTTAGAGCTAGATTCTATGTCATCCACCTTATTATGATTTGTAGGGAGCATTACTTGAGAATTGGAAAGCACTTATGAGCAATTTTTATTAGTAGAGGATGCTATTAGTTTCACAATAATAAAAAAAATAGTATGGCTAATCATTATGATAAATAATAACAATTTCCTTATCAATTTCACTCATCATGTGATTTTGTAATTAGTGCTAATCCATATTAATTTATACAGACAGGTTAGATAATCCATGGCAATAAGTAAACCATATTGATTGATGCAGACATGTTAGATAATTCATGACAATAAGTAAACCATGAAAATCTTTTATCTTTGTTAAATTACTTCTACTGTATAATTGAAATTTAAATAAATGTCAAATTAACAAGATTAACCAATAGAAACATTATAAACACAGAATAAGAACCAATAGAATGTTGCAGTAACATGCATCTTCATAAAAAAAAACTCATAGTCAAACTAGTATTCTAAATAAATGAGCATAACTTTATACATCAAAATGAGAGAAGTTATAACATGAATCACATGGCATGCTTGTAATTAAAATAAGGAGAATGCAGAATGTCCAAGTGTCACTTACTATCGTCACCTCCAAGCTGAGTAACTGCCTCCACAAATCGGACATGCAGATCGCTTGTCCAAGGTAAGCGTTGCTTTGTTGATCCTCCACCACATGCTGTAACAGGACTATCATCAGAATTAGAAGAAACGTCTGGAGACTAGATCCCCTTTGTTGGTGTCCTTGGACCCTTTGAGGAGTCATGCATGATTTTTTTTTAATTTGGTATATGCCCTAGAAGATATGAAGCATGATTTCTTGCTAGCATAATCTACCTGCATGCATCGTAATGAAAGTACAAGAGTAAATCTTAGCTGATTGGAAGTAAATATCTTCTTCCAGCGATCCCATGGGGTGGATCCGACCTAGCGATAACAAGTGCACAATAATAGTCTCCTTTAGCCTCTCTATACATAGCCACCACATCTAAAATATATATTAATTTAAGATATTTAACTTTGACATTTAGCGGTGTGCAGGGGTGGTGGGAGGTGGTAGCCAGCTGGAAGGTGTTGCTCAAAACTTTGACTATTGTATACATATTGTGTAGAGTGGTGGGGAGGCGGTGGACGTCTATTAAATGCAGCATGTCAAAGCTACTGCAGTGACCTCTATTAAATGCATAGTGACGTCTATTAAATGCATAACCGATGAACGAAACAATTTTAACTTTTATTTGTTTTTTAAATGAATTTTAATGTTTGATAATTAACAAAATGATTTTCCCCTCCATTGGGCTATTAAGTCCCGTCAATAATGTGGGGACCAATTAAAAAATGAGAATATAATTTTTGAAAATTATAAAATATATTTTTTAATTTTTCAAAAAACCAATTAATAAAAACAAATTCATGACATAGGGAAAACTCGTAAACAATCTACAAAATGAACCAAATAATGTAGCAAATAGCACCGGTTAATAGTGGTCAAAGATAGTTGACCCCTGTGCAAAATCTATAGTCCCTTGCCGAGGCAGAGATTAATAAGTATTAGAATCAATACTATTGTAGTGTCCAAACCTTAAACTAACTTGGTTAACTAGTTACTAGTTAACCAATAAGTATTAGCATGAATACAAGTATATTTTAATGAATGATGTTTGTATTAGTCATTTTTTATTTGTTATATTAATTTTCAATTTTATTAAAGGTGGTAAAATCTATCAAAATTTAATTGTCAATTGACATTGAAGACAATCATTATTGGTTGTTATTCATGAATGTGGGTTGACTCGTCACCATTATTCAAGGAAAACTACATTATATGAAATGACTTGTTCATGATCAGTAAGGGGACCTACTTTCACTCATACCAAATGCCTCTAGGTCTTGGGTCGTTTGTTGGGATATGTGTGTCACACACATTGCAGTCCTATAACAGAGTAGGGAATAAATGCAAAGCTATAGCAAATAATAAATGTAGAGTTATGGCAAGGAATAGATGCAAAGAAATAACATGGAATAATAGTTTAGTAGTGACAAGGAATAAATGCATATTACTAGCACAAAATGAATGCTAAGCAACAACAACCTGTCAATTAATTGTTGGTGGTCTCCAACATGTAGAATTGGAAAAGCATAAATGGTTTATGATTTTTGTTATGACTATATATATTGAGTGTTGGGGTTGGAAAAAAATAAAGTGTGAGTTTTAACTTGCTATCATGTTGTCGGAATTTCTACAGAATCCTTGTGCAACCGTTGAACACAACTATTGAGAGCACATAGACTCTCTAATGTATTGTAAGAATTTAGTTGTTGAATAATACATTGAGTGTGCTTTACAATGTGGGGTTTTTCTCTCGAAAGAGTTTTCTCTAAGAAATCATTATCTAATGGTTGTATGTCTATATGTTGTTTATTACTACATTTATTTAATCTCTGCACATTCTTCTCTCATCGATTAGTGTAGGAAGCATATCCCACAACTCTGTTTCCTTTCATTGTTAACATGTTTTCTTATGTCAGAGGAAGATGGGATTTTAACCAATTAAAAACAGTTTTAAGTCTTACTCCAAAATTAAAAAACAATTGTAACCTTGATAATATTTGCAAAAAAAACTAATATGTTTTACTATCATTATTGAGGTCACAACAATATGGTCATATACTTTCAAATAACATTTATATTTAAATTTGTATACAAAAGTAGATATTACCCCTAATTACAATTTAACTTCGTACCGTAAAAAAACTTAATTTTCAATTAAAACCATTATATTTGTGAATTTAAATCATTATAAGGAATTTTATATGTCATCATGGATTTCCCCTTTCGTATGCCTTTACCGATGCACTAAATATCAATAAATTGAAAAAGATAAAGTAGCACTTACACATTATGAGTATACATTAATCTATGAATTCATGGAGATGACAAACCAATGCATGCTTGGATAAGGAGGGTAAAGTATTTAAATGAATCTCCCACTAAGCATATGTCCCTTTTTATATTAAAATAAAAAATAAATTTGATATAATAAAGGGAAAGTGGACATGCTTCTTTGTAATGTATTTATTATTATTTTGTTATATATAATAGATATGTAAATTAAAGTTGAAATTTAAAATACATTATATCTCTAAATAGAGTTAGAGGTAATGTTTGATAAAAAAAATTAGATTTTTCGAAGATACGATTCAAATTCAGATAGAGGATAAATTGTTAGGGTTCAAGAGTCAATTGTGGATAATTGATGATAGGATTGAAGAAATGCAAAAACAAAAACAATCAACCCAAGAAGGAGAGGTTGAAGAAAATCACAACTTGAGAGATAGGATTAAAGAGCTAGAAGAAAAAACTGACCAACAATTTGACCCTCAATAATCTAGAAAACAAATTGGATATCAAACCCATCAAAGAGGAAGTGAATAAGTTAATCGAAATGGACCATGAGCGTAATAAAAGAGCCTTGAACCTCATAATTTTTGGTATAAAAGAACAACAAGAGGAGGATATGCTAGCAATAGTAAAATACAAATAAAAAAATAAACCATAAATTGAAACAATTTACCTCATAGAAGAAAGGAGGCCAGGAAAAATAATTTATCATAAAGATAGCTTTATTCGTGTCAAAGTAAGTTGTAATGACCATAAATATAGAATACTCAGTAAATCTCCGAGTTTAAAAGGGCCATAAATATTTATAAATGAATACCTCATTCCCGAAGACCACACTGAAGTAAGGAAGGAAGTTCAAAAGGTAAAAGCAGTTAGGAAAGAAGGAAAACAAGTAATAATTAGAAATTGAAAAGCTGTTGTTAGGGATAGATACCATAAGGATAATAATAAATAGGAATTTGGGACACTCAGGGTAATTTTTTGGAACTATCGTGGATTTCCCTAATGCAAAGGTCCTATGATAAGTTGGATCTTGAGTGATATTGATATTATTTGTCTAGTTGAAACTTGGGAGAATGAAGAGTCTAAGGTCCCAAACATAGAAGTATTCATCTTGTGGTCGGCATGGAACCAAAATTCCTACCATAGAGGGATATGAGGCATAGCTTGTTATATTCGAAAGAACATTTCTCCTCACATTCAACTTCATAAGATCAACCATCTCAATCAATACATTTCGATAGAAATTTCAGACATAAATTCTAAGAAGATGTATACAACAATTTTCTGTTTTGCACTTTAATTCTACTTTTTATAAAAAAACAATCTAGATAACAATTGTCCTTATAATAATTTAGAACAAGATATTTATAGTTTGAAAAATGAAGGTAATATCATCCTCCTAGGAGACTTTAATGCTAGGACTGCAACTAACCAAACTACTCTTTTGAGTAATGTTTCTAACCATAATCCTTTATGGCTAGATGTGGACCTTGTTCTAGATAATAGCTACAAAAGAAGCTCTTAAGACCTAACTGAGAATTTGTTTGGTATTGAGCTGGTCAAGCTTTGCAGTTTTCAAGACCTAATAATTTGCAATGGAGTAGTGAAGTGGAAAAACTCCAACCAGATGACTTGTATTCATGGGCTAGGTAGTAGTGTTGTAGATTATGTGATATTTGATTATTGGAATAATGTTCAATACTGAGAGGGGAGGGGGGTGAATCAATATTGATGCTTTTATTTTATTTTTAACAATCACTTTAAAACATTAATTTCATCAATAAACAACAATTGATCAACTATGAAGTACATGACACATATTTTTATCTTAAAAACAAATATTCTTTTAACTAAAAATACAATGTTTATATATTAATTACAAGCCGCAACTTGTGAGGGACACCAATCCCTTTTGAGAACCAACTCAAGGAGACACCAATCCTCTGTTTTCAAGCACCAACTTGTGGAAGCTACACCTCCATGTTTCTTCAAGCACCCACTTCAAAGGGAGTTACAACTCCCTGTTTCTCCAAGAACCAACTTGAAAGGAAGTTGCAGCTTCCCGCTGTTCAGTCTTCAACCTGTAGAGGACCACAATACTCATTATCTCCTCCCTTCCAGTCTCACTTCATGTGAATATTTTAAGTGTCAAATTCTTCCTTGATCTCTGCCTCTGGTTTTTGATCTTCTGTATTTTCTCATAGAGACACTTTCCTTTCACCATGATTTTCTGTTTATATAATCTTTCAATAGGTATGTCATTGTACCATTGTGTCTTTTTAACATAACCACAATGCACCTCTTCATTTAATTATAACAATAATGTTGCCATTTTTATTTTTTCATTAATAGTTGTTCTTTAATTAAAAAAACTTCAAATCCCTTGTAAGTTGTTTCAACATTTATCCTTTCACTTGCAAAAAACCTTGTAGCTACAATGGAATGCTTGGGTGCTTTGATCAAAGAGGTTCTATCTTTCAACCTTTTGGACAAAACTTCTAACTAATCTAAACTACTATGTTATCATCTAAAACTTCCTTATCTTCCATTGACCTTTGATTTCCTAGATATATTGTTCATCATCGTTATGTTCATTCGTCACAAATAGTTTAATCAAATATGCATAGTAGTACCCATCACAAATTGTTCTATCATGCTAACAATTACACCAGTTGTAGGAACATCAAACATTCTTTTGGTGCTAGATCTGACAATGGTTCCCGATTTTTCATGAGGTCAAACTTGGTCATGCTAATATTGTTGTTGATTATAGTCTCTCTAGTCGATGATGACCGAATACTATACATGTGTATTTGAATTATATTTTCGCATTTGAGTCTATTTTGACTCTGGGCAATGCTCATAATAACGTGAAATACCGAGGGCCGTCCGATCTTGATCAATGGTGGACTCGAAATAATATAAAATGGTTTTGATAAAATCTTCGGTTCTGATTTTGTGTTGACTCTGGTCAACTTCTAACCAAACCCGAAATGGTTGTGGACCATTCAATCTAATCGACGATAGACACAAAAAATATAAGGGAAGATTTGAATTAACTCTCCAGGTCCGTGTTTGTGTTGATTCTGGTCAACTGCCAACCAAACACATAATTATTATGGGTCGTCCGATTTGCTCTCAATCAATCCTCAACATCCAATCCAACCACCACTATAGTTCTCTTCGACCTCGTCCATCTCCCTTTGCAGGCTTACAAGGTGACTATCAGTGAAGGGATAAGCTTTAGCTCCATGGATCGACACTACACAACTACCATCATTTGTAATAAACTTACCATCTGGATCCATAACAATCAAGGTTGGGACACACTTAATTTGAAAGTTCCCTTGCAATTTTAGACCAAATCCTATCTCCAAATGGCAGAGAAAGCCATGGCATGCTTCCACATGAAATTAACGGAGTTATAGTCCCGAGGAGAAGACAACGACTGCACAATAATATTTTTATAATTCATGGGCTTGTCTTAATGACAATACCATATAGCCATTAATAATAATGACCATATTGACCATTTGACAACACCATATCCAACATCTCTCTATTCAAAATAGCAGCCTGCACTACAACTCCATATGCAATAGCCTCATTAGGGTTAATGCTCTTTTGAAACTAGTATAGTAGGGTACTTTAACAAAGTTATAGTTTGAATGGACTTTTCTGGATGATGGACCCACATTAACCCTTGTTGACATCAATGACAACATCATAGTACCATGTCCAACATTCTCCCCCTTTGACATTGATTTCAACACAGTAAAAAATCACTGATTTTCAATTTTAATTGAGTTTTACTATTTATTCTCCCCCTTTGACAACAAAGATAGAACATATATTTCTCTGCTCCCCCTGAGGTTATACTCCCCTTGTCCATGTACTGCTTTTCTGATGAAGTTTGTGCAATTTAATTAGATATGAAGATTACCCCCAATTTCTGTCTAAGGTATTCAAGGTACACCTGGGTAAAGGTTTTGTGAATACATTTGTAATCTCCTCTTTAGTATCCACATATTCCACTTTAACAACTTTTTGAGTAACTTGTTCCCTTAAAAAATGAAGTTTAATTGGGATATGCTTGGTTTTTGAGTGCATGACAAGATTCTTAGAAAGGTTTATAGCACTGGTATCGTCACAATTAAGAAGAATTGGATGATCATATTTTACTTGTAAGTATTCTAGAGTTTGTTTCATCCAAATTACTTGAGTGCAATAGGAGGAAGATGCAATATATATTCAAATTCTGTTGTATATAGTGATATAGAGGGTTGCTTTTTACTTATCCATGACACAAGACATTTTCTTAGGAAGAATTCTCCTCCACTAGTTCTCTTTCTGTCATCCACACTTCCAACCTAGTCTACATCAGTATATGCAGTTAATGTGAAGTATTCTGTTTTTGGATACCATAATCCAAAATCCAAGGTTCCTTTGAGATATCTAAAAACCCTCTTAACTACCTTCATATGTGTCTCTTTAGGTGAATATTGAAATCTAACCACTAATCCTACAAGTTTCATAATGTCCAGTCTTGTTGTTGTTGCATGTAATAGGCTACCAATCATTTATCTATACATGGTTTGGTACACTCCTAGTGAGTCATCATCTTTTCTCAGTTTGCATCCTATAATCATAGGAGTGCTCATAGGTTTACAATCTTCCATTTGAAATTTATTCAACATTTCTTTAATGTATTTGGTTTGAGATATGGATATTCCTTTGTCTGATTGTGAAGGTTATAATCCTAGGAAGAATGTCAGTTCACCAAGCATTGACATCTCAAATTATTTTTGCATTTCTGTAGAAAATTGCTTGCTTAGAGGATTTAGATTACTTCCAAAGATGATATCATCCACACATACTACAACAATAATCATGTTATGATTTTCAATTTTAATGTAAAGATTGTTGTCAATAGCTCCTCTTTTGTATCCTTGCTGTTGTAGATGATTATCAAGTCTTGAAAACCATGTTCTGGGAGCTTGTTTGAGACGATATAATGCTTTCTTTAATTTACACACACAGTCTTTATTTTCTGATAACATAAATCCTTCAGGTTGTTCTATATAAACTTATTCCTCTATATTTCCATTTAATAATGTTGATTTGAAATCCATTTGATATATTTTGAAGTTCTCAAAGCACACAAATGCCAAGAACATTCTGATAGCTTCTAATCTGGCCACTGGGGAAAATGTTTCCTCAAAGTCAATCCCTTATACTTGTGCATATCCTTTGCACATTAATATTGCTTGGTCCCTACCACATTTTTGTCTTTTGGTCTTGGGACAAGTTCCTAGGTTTGATTCTTCTCTATTTGATCAAGCTCTTCATTCATGGATTTGATCAAGTCTTCATCTTTTCTAGCTTCCAAAAATGTTTTGGGTTCTATTAGGGAGATAATTGCTTGTTCTGATTGAAATGTTAGCCTTCTTCTTGTTTCAACTTCAACATTTTTGTTGCCTATGATTTGACTTTCAGGATGATCTCTTTGTACTCTTCTTGATGATGTTTTTGGATCTTGTCTTGGTGATGCTTCCTCTTCATTTTCTTTTTCAATTTGTGATTCTTCTTCTTGTATTTCTTCAGTTTCTTCATCATCATCATCATCTCTTCTTTTTTCATCAACTTGTGAATTGTCTTGAGATTTGATTCTTCTTGATGTTAGATCATACACCTTTACATTTGCACTTTCCACAATTTTGTGCAATCTCAGATTGTAGCATCTGTAGGCCCTTTTATTGGATGAGTAACCAAGAAATAGGCCTTCACCTAATATGGAATCAAATTTTCCTAGGATATCATCATCTCTTTTTATATATCATTTGCTCCCAAATAATTTGAAGTGTTTTACCAATGTTGGTCTTCCAAAACCACAACTCATATGGTGTCTTGTCATGGTTAAATCTAAGTTGTAATATGTTATAAATATATTGTTGTATATATTGCTTCTCTCCAATAGATATCTCAGAGTTTGGCTTCATTTAACATAGTTCTGGTTGCTTCTTGGAAAATTCTATATTTCCTTTCAACAACTCCATTTTGTTGAGGAGTGCTTGGCGTTGAAAAGTGTCTTTTAATTCCACAAGTTTCGCAAAACTTATTGAATTCATCTGAGGTAAATTCCCCTCCATTGTATGATCTTAGACACTTGATTTTAAGATCATTTTCATTTTCAACATGTGCTTTGAAGGCTTTGAATTTTTTGAATGCTTCTGATTTCTCTTTAAGAAAAGATACCCAATTCATCCTTGTATAGTCATCAATGAATAAAATGAAGTAATGTTCCCCTTGCATGCTTTTGGTTCTTGTTGGTCCATAGAGGCCAGTGTGAACAAGTTCTAATGATTTTGATGTAGAGTATTCTTTCTTTTTGAATCTTACTCTTGTCTGATTTCCATGTTGGTAGTGCCTACAAACATAATTTGAAGGTTTAATAATCTTTGGCATATCTCTCACAACTTCCTTTTTATTGAATTTTATCAAATTTTCAAAACCTATATGTCCCATTCTTCTGTTCCATAGTCAAATTTCATTTATTTGGCTCATGCAACATTTTTCTTCTTATTCAATGTTTAAGATATAAACATTGTTTGGTGTCCTTGGAGCAACAATCACTAGTTTTCGTGAGTCTTCTTTTCTAATTTCACATTTTTTAGAGTCAAATATGAGTATGTGTCCTTGATCACATGTTTGGATCACACTGAGGAGATTAGGCTTCAAATTTTCAACTAATAGCACATTTTTTGTTTTAGCTTTATTATTTCCTAGACTGGCTGTGCCCTTTCCAAGTATCTTGGAAAAGACATTATCTCCAAATGTAACACTTCCTTTTTCTTTCCTTTTCAGTCTGAGGAATTTGTCTCGATCTCCAGTCATATGTTTTGAACATCCACTGTTAACATAGCATTGAATTTTTTTCCTCTTGATTCCCTCCCCCCCCTTCATATTCTAATAGTTGTTCTCTTAATGATTTGTTCTCCTTCTTTTCTTTTCCTCTAGTTTTTCCTCTCTTAATTCTTCAAGAGCACTAATAAGTTCTCCTTAATGGTCTACTTCTCCTTCAACTTCAAAGTTTTCTTCATTATCATCAACAACTTTATTTTGATATTTTATGCCCATAAATAAAATTTATGTATCGTCATCTTCACTCATGTCAGATGAACTACTGTCTCCTTTGGAGTAGAAGTTTTTCTATTTCTTGTAGAATTTCTTATTGTTTCCAGTTTTTCTCTTCTTAAGTTCTTTATGGTTATAAGTATCTTCATCATCACTATCCACCTGCTTGGGATATGTACATTTGGAGGCAAAATTCCCAACTTTTCCATAATTGAAGCACTTGAAGGGTAACTTCCCTTTATATTTCCCAGACCCTTTTTGGAGTTTCCTTATAAAATTGGCCTCTTCTTCATCTGATATGTATAAGTGATTTTCATTTGGCACATGCTCATGGTTCTTATTTTATTTTGATGCTTTGAAGGTTGTTTCCATTTTTGATGAATTTTCTTGCCCGGTTCTCATTTCACAGGCTATGAGAATCCCATGAAGTTCATCCATTGTAAGTTTGTTAAGGTATTCTTGATATTCCATGGTACATACCTTGGAATCATATTTCATTGGTAATGATCTCAACACCGTTTGGACAATATTTTTTTCTTTTAATTCTTCCTCCAATGCTCTGATTGAATCGACTATTTCATCCACTCTTTGAAAATATTCCACGATGTTTTCTTCCTCTTTCATCTTCAAAATTTCAAACTGCCCTCTTTATGTTTGAAGTTTGTCTTTCTTAACTTTTCCATATCCTTCATAGATGACTTTAAGTTTATCCCATATTTCTTTTGTTGATTTATAGTGCAACACTTTTACAAATATATGATTTGCTAATACATCCAGAATTGCATTAACAACCCTTGAATTATCATTACATAGTTTCTTTGTAGCAACATATGAAGGTGCAGTAGTTGGTGCAGTGTAACCATGTACCATAGATAGCTAAACATCACATCCAATATCCCTCAGGTAACTTCTCATCCTTATACTCCAAATCATAATCATTTCCATTGGATTTATCAGAATCTTCCTTCAAGTGGTTAGACTGTGGTGAAGGAACGTGCTTGGATACCAATTGTTGGAATAATGTTCAATACTGAGAGGGGGGGGGGGCAGGGGTGAATTGGTATTTTTGTTTTTGATTTTTAACAATAAATTTAAAACATTAATTTCATCAATACACAACAATTGATCAACTATGAAGTACTAGACACATAGTTTTATCTTAAAACAAATATTCTTTTAACTGAAAATACAATGTTTATATATTAATTATAAGATGCAACTTGTGAGGGAAACCAATCCCTTTTGAGCCCCAAATCAAGGAGACACCAATCCCCTATTTTCAAGCACCAACTTGTGGAAGCTACAACTCCCTGTTTCCCTAAGCACCCACTTGAAAGGAAGCTACAACTCCCTGTTTCTCCAAGAACCCACTTGAAAGGAAACTACAACTCCCTGTATCTCCAAGCACCCACTTGAAAGGAAGCTACAAATCCATGTTTCTCCAAGCACCAACTTGAAAGAAAGCTAAAAATTCTTGTTGTTCATGATTCAACCTGTAGAGGACTGCAATACTCCCCAGCTCATCCCTTCCACCATCATTTCATGTGAATGTTTTAAGTGTCAAATTCTTCCTTGATCTCCGCCTCTAGTTTTTGATCTTCTGTATTTTCTCACAGAGACACTTTACTTTCACCTTGATTTTATGTTTATATAATATTTCAATAGGTATGTCATTGTACCATTGTGTCTTTTTAATAGAACCATTGCACCTATTCATTTAATTATAACAATAATGTTTTCATTTTTATTTTATCAATAATAATTGTTCTTTAATTTAAAAAAACTTCAAATCCTTTGTAAGTTGTTTCAACATTTATCCCTTCACTTGCCAAAAACCTTGTAGTTGTAATGGAATGCTTGGGTGCTTTGATCGAAGAGTTTCTATGTTTCAACCTTTTGGATAGAACTTCTAACTAATATAAGATCCTCTGTTATCATCTAAAACTTCCTTATCTTCCACTGGCCCGTGATTTCCCAGATATATTGTTCATCATCGTTATGTTCAGTCGTCACAATTTGTTTAATCAAATATGCAGATTAGTACCCATCGCGAATTGTTCTATCATGCTAACAATTACACCAGTTGCAGGAACAACAAACGTTCTTTTGGTGCTAGATCTGGCAATGGTTCTTGTTTTTTCATGAGTTCAAACTTGGTCATGCCAATATCCTTGTTGATTATAGTATCTCTAGTTGACGATGGATGAATAATATATAGGTGTGTTTGAATTATATTTTCGCGTCCGAGTCTATTTTGACTCTATTCAATGTTCATCATAACGCCAAATAACGAGGGCCATCTGATCTTGATCAATGGTGGACTCAAAATAATATAAAATGGTTTTGATAAAAGATTTGGGATCGAGTTTGTGTTGACTCTGGTCAACTGCTAACCAAACCCAAAATGATTGTGGACTGTCCGATCCAATCGATGATGGACACAAAAAATATGAGGGAGGATTTGGATTAACTCTTCAGGTCCGTTTTTGTGTTGACTCTGGTAAACTTCCAACCAAACCCAAAACGATCATGGGTCGTCTGATATGATCTTAATCAATCCTCATAATCCAATCCAACCACCACTATAGTTCTCGGCTACATCATCCATCTCCCTTTGCAGGTTTGCAAGGTGACTATCAGTGAAGGGAGAAGCCTTGGCTCCACAGATCGACACCGCACAACTTCCATCATTTGTAATAAAATTTCCATATGGACCTATAATAATCAAGGTTGGGACACACTTGATTTGAAAGTGCTGATGCAGTTTTAGACCGGATCTTATCTCCAAATCGCAGAGCAAGCCATGGCATGCTTGCATGATATTTTTTGAAGTTTTTCTTCCTCGTCGTCACTGCAGATTAACATAATTTCGAATGCCTCTCCTTTCTTCATGAGCTCGTTTTAAATATCGATGATCTGTGCAGTGAATTTTTGACAAATCATTAATATTCTTGGACTAAATCATGGATTTCACTCTTATTTCAGATATACAAACATTAATATTAATGCACGTAATCAAGCTCACACATGAAATTAATGGATTTATAGTCACGGGGAGAAGAAAATGACTACACAATAAGATTTTGACAATGCATGGGCTTGTCTCAATGACAATACCATATATCCATTGATAATGATGACCATATTGACCCTTTGAGAACACCATATCCAACATCTCTCTATTCAAAATAGTAGCCTGCACTGCAACTCCATATGTAATAACCTCATTAGGGTCAATGCTCTTTTGCAACTAGTATAGAAGGTTACTTTAACAAAGTTATAGTATAAATAGAATTCTCTGGATGATGGACCCATATTAACCCTTGTTGACATCAATGGCAACATCATAGTACCATGTCCAACATTGATATCCCCGTTTCCAACCAAATAGTAACTTTGAGCTTTTAAATGACCACGAACCCAACTATGATCATAGACCTTTAAACCTAACTCTAAACGTTGCCATGCACATGAGCACCATTGAAGAGAATTATAATAATCAAAGGTAACTTCTCTTTGACAAAATTAAAGTTGAAATTTTCTTAAAGGATTTAATAGTGAATTACATCTCCTAACTTATATAAACAACATTGAGGACCTCTATCATAATTTTACAACTACCCTTTCGACTTCTATTAACAAGTTCTCTTTCAAGTTGTCCTATATAAAAAATAATAGAATGACCAACCCTTGGTATGATAAAGAATGTAAAATTGCTAAGAAATCCATTAGGGATGCTTCTAATGAGTCCTTAAAACTCGATAAGATCAATACACACAAATCCCTAATTAAAAGGAAAAAAAGGAACTATATCAGGAAAAGGCAAGAGCAACTTTCACAACTATCTAAGCTTGATCCTAATACGTTCTGGAGGCAAATTATAATACACAATACTAAAGAAAAGAATATGATTCCATTAAGGGAATACATTTCCTACCTTAAAAGTCTTTACGAGTTCCCTAATGCCATGTACACCATTCCTATTGTCCCTACAAAGGATGAAGTTTTTTCCTTAGATGACATAGAGTTCGGGGTCAAGTGACTTGCAAATGGGAAAGCTAAGGACATTGAAAGCTACCAAGATGAAATTTTTAAAATCAGAGGGCCTATCCTCATCCCTCACATACACAAGCTCTTCAATTTAGCAGTCAAACAGGGCTTCCCTAAACCTTGTACGCAAAGCCTCATTGTTCCTATTTAAAAAAAATGGGGATAGAAATATTCCCTCTAATTATAGGACCATTATGACTAGCCCGATTTTAGCCAAGCTTTATGAAATTATTTTTGAAAAGAAGATTATCCTTTGGCTAGAAAGTCACGATAAAAGAGCTAAAGGCCAAGCCGAGTTTAGGAGATATCATTCAATTGTGTATCATCTTATTACCTTTAGGATATTTTCAAAGGAGTTACACAATACTAAAACCAATATTTTTGTCTTTGTTTTGTTGACTTTAGAAAATATTTTGACATGGTTCCCAGGAAAAGTCTTTGGAATATGTTGGAAGAGATAAAAGTGCCTTTCGAGTTGAGGGTTTCTAAAATAAGGTTTAATGAGAATGTTATTTCCAAGGTTAAGAACACCAAGGGCTGGTCGAAAGAGATTGATTGCAGTATTGGAGTCATGGAAGGTTGTCCCTTGTCCCCTACCCTTTTTGGCATATACATTGACAAATTATAAGATTTTTTGGAAGAAGCAAGTTGTGTCATCCATACTCTCATTGGTATAGTCATTAATATTCTTCTTTATGTTGATGATATTTTTCTTATGGTGAGGAGTCCCCACGATCTTGAAAACCAACTAAAAACACTCAAGGAGTTTTTCTCTAATATGGGTACGACTGTTAATATTGACAAAATTAACGTCATGATCATTAAATCCAATAAGATCACTTATGATACCTACATATATGAAAACAACAACTTGGAGAAAGTGACTTCATAAAAATATCCTGGAATCGATATTCACCACAAGATCAACTTGAATTATGGTATTGAGAAAAGGATTATTGGGGGATAGAAAGCTTATTATGGGCTTGAAAACAATTGTAAATCAACCGATCTTTGGATATGGGATAAGAAGAAACTCCTCTTTGAGACTCTTGTTACGACTATTATTCTATATGGATGCGAAGTCTGGGGATGTAGTATCTTTTGTGAATCCCAGAGAAACATAGAGCAAATCCAAAATAATTTAAAACGTATAATATCAAAATTAAAGGAAATACACCCTATCCTATCCTCCTCTTAGATGCAAGCCTTTCCCCCATTGCGAGCACGACTATGACTAGATACCTAATGCGCAATAACAATTTAAACAACATGGAATACATGAAGCTTCCTAAAATTGCTTCAAAATCTAGTTGTAACCACCTTTGACTCAAGCGCGGATGGCATAAAGATGCCCAATCTTGGCTAAGCTATTGGGGAATCATGCAAGACACCATTTTGCAGAATAAGAATACTATTAAAAATATCATTAAAGCAAAATTTAAGGAGAAAATGTGGTGTGATAAAGAGTTAGAGGAAAAAATAAAATTAAAGTATTATAAGGAATAAAATTAAAGTATTATAAGGATGTAATCAACCCTAATCTAAAATATTAAAATTATCTCTCTACTTTGACAAGTGTAAAGAAAAAAATAAGCCTTGCTAAGATAAGAACAAATTCTCACGAGCTCCATAGTGAAACTGGGCGTTGGACAATTCCTAAAATGCCATGAGATGAAAGAGTGTGTCACCTTTGTGACACTAAGAAGGTTGAAGATTAAAAACACTTTCTCTTAGATTGTGAAGCCTATACCCATATTAGATCTCAATTTCAAAATATTTATCACACTACCAACCTTCCTAACCTTTTAACTCAACAAAACTATGGTGATCATGGAAAGCTTCTCTTAATGCTTTTCAATCACATAAACAAAATTCTAAAGAATTGCAAGTAATACCTTATCCTCTTAAGGTCCGATAGACCAATTCGATCTAAGTGGACATTAATCATCATCATAGTCATCAATATGAAAAGAGATTTAAAACTTATAAATTTTCATTTAAATATTTTTTTATTAATTAATTAGAGACTAATTGAATATAAATATAAAAATCTCTTACAAAATTAATCAACATTATTTTTTTAATTAAGGTTTTATCATATTTCTTTCCATATTATAGGTATTTATTTCGATTTAGAGTCATAACCTTCTGACTAAAAAAAAATGTCTATCACCTTTTTATTGAGTTAGATTTTAAATTATAATAATAAATCGACTATTAAAAAAATGTCCATCACCTTTTTCTTAGGTTATATTTTAAATAATAATAATAAAACTCATAGTAATTAATTATAAACTAAGTGAATATGAATGCATTTTTTTTACAAAATTAATTAATAAAATCGTAAATAAAAAAATATGAAGTTTAACTATCTTTCTCTAAACTGGGTATTTGTGTCTCACAAATGTGTAATTGGATTCATAACCCTTTAATTATTAATTAAAAAAAATCTATCACGTCTTTTGTGACTTTGATGTTAATTATTATTATTTTTTTTAATCGTTTTTAACTTTATTGTTTGATTCTTTTACCAATATCACTTTATAGTTAACGTCTAAGTTACAATTATATATTTTATTTAGCCCAGTGTTAGTTTAAAATATTTAAATAGAATAAGACGATGGGCTTTGTAACCTCAAACCCTAGCTATGTAACCCTAGTTGACTATGTCTCTTCAAATTTCCCCGAACACTCTGCATCTCCTGTACTCCTCAAATTGAAAGATGTACGATGCGATTATAGTCTTTAGGATTGTGGCGGTATCGCTCGGATTAGTTCCCATGGAAACCTCTGGCAGCTCACAATCGGATCCACGATCCTTCAAGGACCCGATAACTGGGTAGGCCTCCTCTTATTCCTTTTCCTCCAGAACGGTGAGGCAGAAAACAACATAGGAAAGGATTCTGGACCTAACAAGGAGAGTTCCCAGCCAGGGAAAACACCAAGCAAACTCAACAATGATTTTCTGGCTAAATTGAAGGATAACCCAAGGTATGAAGTAACCTCACTCAATGTTGGTAATTATATTTTTTTAAAGTACATGAAAGACCACATTGTCATAGGTAAATTTATGGGTCTATGACCCTCCAAGAAGGAACTCACTACTACATTGAGCCCATTTTTTGACAATTTACCGACGCAGGTTCGTTGCCACAATGTGTCAAGTACGATGAAGGTGACAACCCATTTTTTGTCGCATCAAGTTTGTCACTAGTACGATGATACCATTTTTGTTGCAAGACATGTAAATTTTGTCATACCATCGACCACTGTGCGTCCAAAAACTAGTTTATTCTCGTCGTTTGTGCATTGTAAGAGAGACTAACCTACAAAAAACATGCATCACAATCGACCGATGTCCATAACCATTGTTATCGTAGGTTCTTTGTAAGATCGACCAATGTTTGTCGCCAGTCCATTGTACCATCGACCATAGTTCATCCCAAATCCAACATGTTTTCATCGCCAGTGCATTGTAAGAAAGACTAACCTATCAAGAATGTGAATCACAATCGACCAATGTCCACAATCATGTTGGCATATTTATTACGGGCAGACATAAGGCAGAGTATTCATTTTTCATTGATGGCAAGCTCAGCCCGACGATGATGAACAAGAGAAAGTGGAAAGACCAACAACACAACGATGATCGCATGGCAAGATCAGAACCGTAAACTTCAGGAGTCAAGGAAGCAACTCACGGCAGAAAATCCCGAAATGCGATAGATCAGAGCATGTCAAAGACTCCATTTCGGAGTTTCACAGATCGAGAAATCGGAGTTTCGGATACTGGGAGTTGGAGGAGTCAAGAGTCGAGACTCTTCATCACAGGAGTCCCCAAGTTGCGAAATGTGAAACGCCGAAATCCCGAAACATGCACATCAACAAAGAGTTTCGCAGATCGGGAAATAACTCCATTTCGGAGTTTCGGATACCGGAAGTTGGAGGAGTCAAGAGTCAAGACTCTTCATCACAGGAGTCCCGAAGTCGCGAAATGCGAAACACTGAAATCCTGAAACAAGCACATCAACAAAGAGTTTCACAGACCGAAATAACTCCATTTTGGAGTTCCGGATACCGGGAGTTGGAGGAGTCAAGAGTCAAGACTCTTCATCACAGGAGTCTCGGAGTCGCAAAATGTGAAACACTGAAATCCTGAAACAGGCACATCAACAAAGAGTTTCGTAGACTGGGAAATAACTCCATTTCGGAGTTCCGGATACTGGGAGTTGGAGTGTCGAAACACTTCACCACAGGAATGCCGAAATGCTGAAATGTGAAAAAACAGCTTTTGGTGTAGGTTTCGGTTACCGAGAGTTGGAGTGTCGAAACACTTCACCACAAAAATTGTGAAATACTGAAATGCGAAATTGCGACATGGAGTTTCGGGGATTGCGACATGGAGTTTCAGAGTTTCGAGGATTGCGACATGGAGCGTCAAGATATCTCATCACAAGAATTGTCGAAATCGCGAAATGCCGAAAGGGACTATTGTGAGTCTCGAAGACTCGAAGGGAAAAACGCCGAAATCCCATCAGCCGTTCGATTAGGAAAAGAAGGGATCAGATTATAAAGTTTTGTGGACCGTTGATTTGGATTCATTTCGGGGATCGCGACTTGGAGAGTCGAGATGCTTCGCAACAGGAATTCGCGACATGCGAAATCATGAATTGCCGAAATACAAAATGCGAAAGATATTTTGTTTCTTGTAATCCAATGGTACATGCGAATTCGAATATGATTGGAGGGCTATTGTTTCACCTCACA